>JAIPRK010000999.1:0-46490 GCA_025469195.1 Chaitophorus viminalis
TGTGTATATAATAATATAGTATTTTATATTTAAATTGAATTTTAATGCAATTTCGTAAAAATTTAAATTTAAAACAGTCATAAAATTTTTTCTTTTAAGTCTGGTAGAAATTTTTTTATATATTTTTAAAGTTAAGCTTATGGACAACCTAGTGTTAAAATTTTGAACCTTAAGTATAAGTAGAAAAAATTATATGAATTTTCAACTACAAAATAACTTGCAAATTATCGCGATTTTAACATATTTTATACAAATTTGAACTTTATGGGCTTATAAAAAAAAATTGAGTGAAACTATCTCCGATATTTTTTAGTTTCAATTAGTGTAACTTATATTTAATCCTTTAATACATTTTCAAGAGTTTTCGGACAGCCAAAAAAATTTTATAGATATTAAAAAAAAAAAAAACTTACAAAATCGAAAATTTAAATTGTCTATAAATAAGTCAAAATATGTCAAAATACTTTGAAAATTTAACCATATATAGAGAACACCAATATTAAGATTTGGTGAAAATGTTAAGTTGTTGCGGTTTTTCGTTTTTGAGTTAGAGCATTTTAAAAAAATGTATTTTGTAAAATCGTGATTTTGCGTAAAATTTCCTGTTTTTTCGTAATTTTTTTATCGTTTTTTCGATTTTTTAAAAAAGTATTGAAAAAGTTGGAATTTTGACTTGCCCAACTACCATCTACATTCACTTTCCCTTTTCTTTGCTGTTTAAGAAAATCGAAGCATTTTTACTACCAAAAATCGTGTCCTCAGACACAAAAAAAAAAAAAAAACACACATCATTGTAAAACCAATAGATTCCATCACTCCGTTCAGAATCTAAAATTACAATATTATTATTGGTTAGTTGTATTGTGTGATTTAAGTATGTGATATTGTATAGTTTTTCAATGTTATACTTTATGAATAATAGGAAAACTGAAAGATTTTACATATTGATGTATATTTTCTATAAATTGGTTGATGTTTTATATAATAATATAAATTTTTTTCCACATATTTCGTGACATTTCGTAACTTTGACCAAAATAGCTTAACTATAATTGTATAGGTTGAAAATGAAAAGCACTATACGATCTGATTAAAAATTATTTTTGCTAATCATGTTCAAACCAACATATTCCGCGAATGTTTTTGAAGGGACAGAATTTTTTTAAATGTTTTAAAAGCTTTAACCAGAAGGATTAAAAAGTTAAGATACTTTTGAGTTTATTAATATTAAAATAGAATAATATATCGGTTTGAATAAAAAAATGTGCTTATGTGGTTGATAATTGCAATCATCTGGTTTTCGTTGTTTTATAAAAGAATCAGAGTCGGTGATAAATGTTGCTATCAATAATAATTTTTATGGCAATTTATTCCCCTCTAGGGAAGTTCTATTTATAATAGCATTGGATTGGAACAATTTTAACTGGCTAAATTACTTTAAAGGTTTGTTTCTGAATTAAACAAAGTCATTTAGACTTAATATAATAGCACAGTATTTTAAGATAACGAAAATGTACGAAATCTATCTATGCATTTCGTGTAAGACGCTTTAGAAATAATTATTATTTTTAATTGTCTTTACTTAGTGATACGGATCTTTCAAAAAGCGTTCTCAATTTTTTCATTTTTCATCAAGTGGATTAAAAAAGTTTAAAATATACACGTAATTTAATTTCTATTGAATTCGCGTAAAAAGGGTATAATACTATGTATACAGCAAAGACATGTAATTTAAATGCTGTGTTTTGAAAACACGACAAAATAAAGTCATTTCATCATTTGAAAAAACTAACATCAACTTGTTTTTATATACTTATTAAACACGTAAAATTACTTAGCATTTCGCGAAACATATTACTTTTTTAAAAAATTGCATATGACTTTTAACGGGTACGCCAGCTGATAACAAACAAAGGCGCTCAAGAAAATACAATTCAAAATATAATTTTGCTTCACAAAAAGAAAAGTTACAAAGCTAACAATGTTATGATGTCTTTGTTTGTACATACTTTGAAAGTTTGAACAGTATTAATTTACTGAACAACTGTGTGGAAAAACTGCAGGATATAAAATTAAGTACGTAGGTTTACGGTGAAAGCGTATAACAATTAAATCATTATTATATTAACTTGCACTCTAAACCTTAAGTGTTATATTCAAAAGCGCAATTCATTATACTTTTTATTTAAACTGCTATCTACGTCATCGTGCAGATTTGCTAATTATTAATAGTCTAAAATCAGATGCACATTATTTTAATTAATAAATATCTACACGGTAAAACAATAACACAGCATAGAGCCCAATAATGATGATAATAAAAATGCTATAAGCAATTGTTATTCAAAGTAATGTGATAATAAATCACCCAATGCAGCGTAGAATGTGAGTGTTACGTATTTATTACAAGTAATATACGAACATTATTACAAAATATATGACAAAGGATTTCTCGTTCATCGTACATATGAATAACATATAACAGAAATTATGTATTCTTAAAAATCCTCGTGTTCATAATTAATATTCAACAATGTATGAGGAATGAGGATCCACGTAGGTACCTACTTACATATTATAGTTGAATATTGCTCATCAAACGTTACGTGCATAATTGGATGATTTACTCTATATAAAAGGTAAAATATAAATGTATTTAATATTCACTTTATACTGAAAGCTCTTTTTCTTTATTCTCGAATAATTTATAAGTAGCGATTTATTTGATATTTTTATATTTTAAAAAATAACACAAATGTATATCAAGTTTCGAACTTTATAATTAAAGGAATAAAAAATATATAAAAAAATGTTAAAAACGAAATCATTAAAAGTTTAAAATATTAAAAAAGTCACAAGAACTTTGAAACTAAATAATTTTATTGTTCTCTTTTTTTAAGATTTAGAGTGAGTTCCGAAGGTTTTTTATTTTTGATAGTTACAAAAAATATTCAAATAATAAAAATAAAAATAAATCATATGATAGTAAAAATGACTCTTTAATCTGACAACAAGCGTTATGTGAAAAATACTTTATCAAAATTACTTTAATCTCTATATGACTAGACTAAAATAATGGGTCGCTGATGTAACGTTAAAATGACATAATCATCGTTGGGATAAAAATTGTCCACGGTGAGAAATATAAAATGTCATCAAGCGTTCTGTTTATGATATTTATGATATGGTTGAATGGTATAAATAATGACAAGAGTAGTCGTCAAACACGCACCCATTTGCACCTAATAAAAGTATATATTTTGCGCCATATATAAGACATAAAATAACTAAATCAGAACAAAAAAAAATTTATGAAAATGTTCAGGGCATTTTTAATTTAAATTTAATGAGTATGGAGCAAGAAAATTTTGCGAAAAGCAACTGACGAAATAATAAACTACTTGGAAATAAAATAATAATAGTAATCTCACCTTTTTTAAGTTGTTGTATGCATAATCTCAAGTTTTTAATGGATCTCGCAAAATCTTGCCACACAAAAACCCCTTAAGGTTTTATTACAATTTTTTTTGTCGTTGGAAATTCTAATAATTATTATTAACTCTATAAAAGGTATTGGTTTTAATGCACTCAGTATGTGTGCCGTTAATTTCACATACCTGTTTAATACAAATTATTAAATGTATACTTCATGAGAAAAATATGTTAAGTGCAAAAATTAATTTCAATGTAAAAAAGGTGTTAAAATAGTTGTATTATAAAAAAAAATATTAAATGGCTACAAACTTTACCCGTCAAAACCGATAACGATGTAATAGTTATTAGTTTTAATAATGTTGTATTCTAATGATATAATATTATGATGTATATTTGTATTCGGGTACATTATATGAGTTTAATAACTTTGAAAATGCATGTTATATGAGTAAATGCCTGACCTAGTATCATAAAAGGACTGGCTTGAAATAATTTTAAAATAATTTCAATTATAGTCCTTATGCAGCTACTTTGTACCTTTTCAAGTTATACTCCGTTTAGGTTTGATATGCCAGCACGCGATTCGGTTAACTTTTCTCTTTAGTTTAAACAAAGGGATCGAAATTGTATCACCCAAGAGGGTATACAAAACCAAAATGTATTCTCTATTTGAATTTCACGACAAACGAGTGGAAACAAACGCTATTTACTTTTGACAAAATATTATACCATTATTATACATTAGGTACAAATATTATTATTTCATATTATAATATTAATGTACATTTCCAAGGATTAATCAACAAATTGGCAATACGATAATATAGATTTTAACAATCATAAATAAATGTATACTCATCACATCGCATCGTTCACTAATTTCTTGACAAATTTGTGTAGGTACACTTTTTTTAAAAAGAAATGGTGATGTTATTACAAAGTTATGACTCCAAGCCGATTCTATAAATTTTATTAGATACTATCTAATCTGCATACGGGAATAAGGGTCTTAAAATTAATAAGTCAAACTCAATGCATACATAAAACTCCACATCTGCTTGTATAATATAAGGGACAACGAGGGGACATACATTTCAAGGGTCACCTAACAATTTGCATGTACAATTTATATTTATGTTCAGATTCCAGTTAAGGTACTATTATTAAATGGTTGTTATTTTGGTTGTTTGAAAGACTAATAGAATTTTATAGTAAACACATTATTATTGGAAATATATAATTGCAATTTAGTACATTATACTAATGTACTAATTAGTGTGCATACATTTATACATAAATATATATTATATGATATACAATAATGTAAATGGTACAAAGCAAAATAACGTATAACTTTGATATAAGTACCACGGTTACAATAAGTTAAGATTATGATTATGGGAATAAGTAGTTTTATATTCGTTGTCAGGAGTATTTTTAAATTCTCGGTTTATTTTTAAAAATAATATCTCTGCGGAGAAAATGGTAAAGTTAAAATAGGTAAATATATTTAAATCTACGACTCTTGACGTTTCATTTATTATGCATCGAAAATTGAACCGTCTGAAGATTCCAAATATATAATAGAAAAGCATTTACATTTTTTTATGAAAAAATACTATTCTACTATACAGTCCTACAACATTTAAGACACGTAAAACATAATATAATTTACATTTAATCTGAAATTTCAAATGTATTAAGATGTGCGATTATTTAAATGTAAATTTAATATTATGACGTGTAAAATTATTTAAAATGAGACAGATATTTTGATCAAAATTTACGTCAAGAAATTTAAGAACGCGCGAATAAGAAACAATATTGAATGACTTGAAAACTAATAATCAAGCTGAAATTACAAAGTGTAGTCTAAGACAGTATTCAAAACTATAAACTATCAGTTTAGTTTGCAAATGTAAGCATGTGCAAAATTCAAATCAGTATAAAGTATTATTTAAAACTCTATACTTAAATGTGTGTGTAGTGTGTGCAAAAAGTAAATGTATTATTATTTTGTTGCGATTAATACAATGTTGATTGTAGTGAATACAAAAGTGCGTTTTTTTGATATAAATAACCTAATTATTAATAAATGTAGATTACAAATGCCGTGTGACGTGTACCCACCAACAATAATAGTAAGTGTATTGATTGCACATGCTTCTGATACAAATATCTCACAATATGTCAGTTGAATTTAGTACAGCGAATGAACTGAAGGGTTTGTTGTTATTTTAATTTACAACTAACGAGAAGGTACTATATCTTCGAGAAATAACCCATTGTTCGCAGTATTTTGTATAACAATACATCATTTTTGCTCATTGAAATAAATACTAAGGTGCATAATTATTACGAATTGTACGAGAGACTATAGTTTAATTTAGATTTTGAGGAAACGAGGAATTTATTGTGATTTTATGATAATTAATATGAGTTTCATTTTTATTTTTCGTGTTGGTGTACACTATTTTAACTAGAAGGATTGCTCTGATATTTTTATAAAACTGGAACTTTTCTGAAACATTTTCTAGAAAATGTTGTTTATTTGGTACTATTTTTGGTTATTTTTTTAATTTCCAAACTGCTTTCCGAATAACCGGGAAAACCTATGTAAAATTTGCAAAAATTAAACTGCAAAGTTTTTGACTATTATTTTGGTTATTGTAGCGACTCGACACATCTATCATGTTTTTATATTATATGACATTATAATTTCAATACTTGTAGATATTTAATAATTAACTTTTGATGTGTACATAAAATGGCTGATTATAAAATAAAACCTACCTTATTGAAATTTAGTTATACTACTATCTATAGGTATACACATATCAAGATATATCATATATCTTATTATAAATGAAAACGTATCCATTCGACCTCATTCACTCAAAATCATTTAGTCGAAAGCAATTGTTTTTAAGCTTAAAATACCAAAACAACATCATTCACAAATCTCACCCAGTTCCTCATACAATCTTGTAGTCCCACTCATCCAGAGATTATCACCCTATAAGATTTTGAAGGGAGTGATGGTATCTATTGGTTTTACAATGATGTGTGTGTGTTTTTTTTTTTTTTTTGTGTGACGACACTTTTTTTGTCGTAAAAATGCTTCGATTTTCTTCAACTTTTCTGAAAGGAAAGTGAATATAGATGATACAAGCCTTTTGCAAGTCAAAATCACAAACTTTTTAATGCTTTTCAAAAGCATTGAAAGATAATTGGAGTTGGCTTTTTAAAACAATAACTCTTCGGTTTTATACCATAATACAATAGTATAATTTTTCAATTATTTTTCTTTTGCGGAGAGGTTTGTATAAAATATAGAATATTTTTAACAGATAATTAACTTATTTGAGATTAGAAAAGTCGAATGACTTGGACGACAACATTCAAACTAATTCATTCAAAAGTTATGAATTCATGAATTTCAAGTTTATACTTAACGTATCGTATATATACTTCATCAAAAGCAATAGAATAAAAGTATTGAATATGTAGTATTTAACCGTTTTAACCAGTAACATAAAATGTATTTTCAGCTTATACAATTTTACAGCTACAAAAATCCCTACCTAATAAATATAAACGATCGAGTGGGCGTTGCTAGATTTATTTTTACAGTTAACCATTAAGTTTTAAAGAGATAATAGACATTTTTTCCCGATGGAAAACTATAAAAATCACACATTTAATTATATATACATATAATGCATTATTGTTTTCCACAATACTTACTAATGCAATACCTTCAACTTATTTATAACACTTTAAATCGTTTATTAAAGTGATAATTAATCTACAAAAAATATCATGAACTAAGGTAAATAAATAATGATTTGGTTATTTTTGGCGAAAATGTACTTCATATAAGTAAATAGATAAATAAAAAAAAAAAATTTGATCTACGTCATTCAACATTTCATATACATCTGTAAAAAAAATTTACTTTAATTGAATATACTTTGAACTTTTGAATTTTATTTACATAAATCAATAACAAGCAACCACCAATGGTCATACTGTAATTGAACATATTTTTTTAAGCTATTGATTTGGGTGAATAATCTACATGGTTTTTGACCCCACTCATCCAATAAGCTATCAAGTTAATTGAATCAATTTAGAAGTTCTAAATTTTCCAATGTTTGTTATAAAATGAAGTTTTAATTTACACAAAACTCCTACCAAATATTTTAACTCTATACATCTAAAACATAGGCATCAAAATATTAATTCATTGTATCTAATATACGTAGTCTTACGTAGGTATTCATTATAATCCGAGTTTACCATACCTTCAGAAACAACAGATTCACCATTTTTGTTTATTAACTCTAACAACCTATCGATTATAGATATTTTATAGTTCACCGACTCCTTATAGTACATAGATAGAGTCTTGCTTTGAACAAAAACTTTCGGCCACCACGACTTTTACACATCACTAAACATAGGTACTTCATAAATATACACAATGAACAATAATTATTAATTCTATTTCAAAATAGATTATACACTTAAATGTCTGAAGTTCACAGGAACTAATGAAGTTCATCCCTTTTAATCTACTAACATTGAACGTATCCAAATTGTTGTCCAGACCAAATACAACAATCGCCATACTTATTAAAATTCATTTACTCAATTTTGAAAATTGTATTTTCATTTTGTAAGAACTTCTCTTGTTCTCTATGCTCTATTCGATAAAATTATAGGTACACTTTTATATTTTTAAATAATTACCCATTTATCCTATTGTCGAATCACTCGAATACACCCTCTACGTTACTGAATTTTTTAAATTCATTGCTAATAACCGCGCTATCTAGGGGCTTGCGAGTGTTTTAATAATACTTCCCAAAAACAGAAGATAACGGGAAGTAACTATTTAATTTCAATAATGTTAAGCTCTACGGAAAGATGCCGTTGTTAGTATTGTCATTTACATGACTGTAAAAAAATTTCAAAATTATAAACAATTTGTATTCAATACTCATATTTAAATTTATATGCAAAAAAAAATCCATAAATATGCAAAAAAATATGGAAAAAAAAGTCGTACTTCGAATAAGTACAGTATATGAATGACAGTAAAAATATTTGATAATTTAAGTAAATATATAAAATATATAAAAATATATATAAAATAACATATTACATAAACAAGTGCATATAATTATTACTAGTTATACCGATTAGTGAATTAAATGATGACGTTTTAGATCTCACAGATTATTAAAAAAGAAATCAAAATTTGATGCATTTCCTAATGTTAGTCTATTAATTGGATTATTTTGTTCATAGTTTGTGAGGTGTGTTTTTATGTGGAATGTTGGACATGAACGGGTATTGTATTAAGGTACGTGAAACAAAATACACTTTAGAAGAGGAGGGCAGGAGATGATACCATTAATTATTTTATATAAGAAGAATAAATCTGACATATTGCGACGGGCTGAAAGTGTATCAAGTTTTAAATTAAATTGTAGGCTGTGAACTGAAATATCACCAATATTATTTGTTAACCTTCTTTTGTAACCTATAAAATGCATACATTTTTTTTTTAACTCGTTTAAGCTTTCGTATATGAGAGATCGTTGTAGGATTCCATATAATGAACCCATATTCCAATATAGGACGTACTAAGGCACAAAAAATATTAAGACAGTTTATATCCTCAAACGATTTGGTAGACCTAAATAAAAATCTAATAGTTTTAATAGCCTTAAGACTGAAATGGTCGATATAGGTAGAATATTGGAGGTTAGTTTGAAACGTGATACCAAGATCCTTAAGGATAATATAAATTTATATTATCATATTCAGGCAGTGTTGTTATCTATAACGTAATTAAATGAAATTTTAGATTTATTTCTATGGATTGATAATTTAGAACATTTATTAACATTTAGGTTTAGAAAATTTTTGGTACACCAAATGGAGAGTCATTTTGCATTAGAAGGCAGTCTTCTATACAAGAAATAGTGTAGTAAAGTTTAAGATCATCAGCAAAGAGTTTGAATTTACAACATTTGAAACAAGTGTCTATATAAAATAAATATATTAAAAATAACCAAGAGGACAAGAGCCCTCTTTGAGGTACATATAATGTTACACTAATTTGAGAAGAAAGATTACTATTTACCATTACTTGTTGGGAGCGATTCAGTAAATATGAATGAAACCAATGAATAAGATTACCTGAAATACCGACTAAATTCAGTTTGTGAATGAGGAATTTGTAATTCACTGAATCAAATGCTTTTTGAGTATCAGTATATAATACATCTAGTTGAATATCAAATTAATATATCGAAAAAGATTTATAAATTCTAAATAATATCTAAAAAATATTTTATTTATCTTTAAAACTATTTCTAATTTCCAATTATAAATATAAATTTTTGATTTTTAAAAAACAATTATTTTCCACAGGAAGTTTATTTTAGAATATTATTAAATATTAAACTATTATCAATGTTTTAAATAGTTAAATAACGTAATTTACAGTCGTTAAAATATTATTAGAAAAAATCAAAAAAATAATAATCTGTCACTAAATAAGTTTAGAAAAAAGTATACGTATACTCGATGATTCAACAGAAAAAATACATTTGCTTTGAAATGTACGTATAATACCTATAATATCCAATATTACTTTTTTCAGCTTTTGCATTGTAACAATCAATACAAAATAACAGTTTATTATATCAGGCTTATGAATACTTATACCCAACTTGTTAGCATAAGCGTAGTACAATCTTACATAATAAATTCAATTTTAATAAGATTATTTAGCTTAATAATCCAAAAAACTTGTGTGATTTTAAATGACTTAAAGGGAAATGTTGATTAATTTCACAAAAACTAAAGGTTAAATATTATGATTATATTAAGTTATCAGTTTTACATAAAAAATATGTTGAATTTTAAAGCCTTTGTGTAAAGTTTACTTGAAGCGAATTTTATAATTAGTTCGTTTAAACTTCAATAATATGTCCAGATTTTGAAATGTGTACCTAAGTAGGTACATTTTTGTAAAAACAAATTTGCGTTTATGGTATTTTTTATTCTATTCGGAGACTACAACATTATAACATAATTGTACTTTTTGGTTTCATTGATCGTTTAATATATATCTATATCTATATGCATATTATACTAAACAATAATTAATGACCGTTACGTTGTTTCGGGTAAATCAAAATTTATAACCAGACACAAAGTATTAAACAAACAGAGGTCAAACAAAGGGAGGTGTAACCGTATACCCATACGTGCTAGACTATATAAACTCACCTCAGTACGCCGTATATCAATATAAATTAATAATTTTAGTTTCACATCAAGTTCAAATGCATTTGTCAGACTCAGAATGTATAATAAATATAAGCCGTTCCAAACGAGAAGTTAGTGTAAAATTGATTGGCCGTAAATTATATTATATTTTATTATCATAACAGTTGGTAAAAAATAACATAATTGACGCAATAAATATTACTGTACTAAAATAAGTGTTTTCATAACTTTGGCCCAGAAATTTCCGAAGTCACAAGCAGAATTCGCAAGTTTGAAGAAAACCGTAATTATCGTGAGTATGCAACAAGAGAGCAATAATCAAACAGCTGTTATGTATGGATCCTGTCAGCTAAAAGATCTAAAAAAACAATATTGTACAATGAAAAAATAGATAAATAGAAAAAATTGTTACGTTACATTACGCCTCATTTACCAAATGATCCAGATAAGCTATTTTGTTCGAAAAAAATTAAATTGTATAATATGTAGGTGTGATGTTCAGTGTCACAATAATAAGTGTCTGAATATCGAAAAAGCTATAACTAATAAAAGCGTTCAAGTATTTTATAGATTTTAAGCAAGCCAAGGGTGTATTGATTTTACAATGACATTTTTATACCGTAGTTTTCCTGGTAGTAAACACTAAACAGTCCCAAAGTTTCTTTCAGTATCTTATTAGATTGAAAATTGAGTCTAGAGCTACTTTTCTAAACGAATCGTTTTTCGATGCTTTCAATAATAGCTGTAACTGAAAAAAAAAAAACTATAAAAAATGTAGAATTTCATTGCGCAAATGTTGAACATTAATTTTGGTGTAGAGTAATTTTTTGTTTCATTACTTTAAATTTAACTCAAAATTAAATTTTATAATCAGCGAGTATTTTTAGCAAGTGATGAGATACCCATTGGTCATCATGCTTGTAGTTCAATATTTTTTGTCTTTACTATAAATGGTTCAGATTTAACGAAAGATTTAGATTTCGTTAGTTATAGTGGTGAAGAACATCACCGGTAGAATCTTAGGGATACCAATAATACTTTTACCTGTATGGTTATATATCGGTCTTAAAGCGAACAACGCTTAACGGTATGATAATAATTTATGAGTATGACATATGGCTACACCAAACAAAAACAGGGTACCTACACGTTGAAGTAACGTCTAATTTTCTCTGCAGTGCATCTTTGAATTTGTCGGTGAGTGATTTAAGTTTGCAAGCAAAGTTTTTGGCATTATATGCCAGTTCAATACTTCAATATTCTCAAAAATTACTGGAGCTCAACGTGTAGCGTATAATAGTTCAATAAAAATGAAATCTAGTAAAGCTGAAATACCCAGTAAACAGATTTTTCCAGGAAAAGGCAAATATTTTTATTCTGCATCGATTTATACGTCAACTCAAATAGTTGTACCTAAATGTATATTACTTAAATGTTTTTTTTTTTTTTTAAATAATATTTATGATGATAGGAAAAAAACATGTTAAAATGATTCTCAATAGTTTTAAGATCGATTTTATTTCAAAAGTGATTTAAATTGCGTTTATTACGTTTGACTTTATATGTACATGAAGTGGGTTTTATGCAATTTCAACGTGACATTTATACATAAATCCATAGTAGCTATGCTTATAATACTGCACAGCCGGCTGGCGTATAAATCATCTGCAGTAGAAGCTTTATTATGAATTATGACGTAATTATCATACATTTGAATAATAAATTTTAAATTCCCAATAAACCCTTTTATTACATTATTTGTACATTATCAATCAAAAGCTATTAAATTGTAAATACATAATATAGGTATCATACTATTTTCCATACTGTACTAGTATAGAGATATGTGTGGTTTAAACTGCAGATTCCGATATGCATAAGTTATAAGCATAACCAACTTGATTAAAAATACCCCAATAAATTATTAAATAACTGTTACTACTTACTATTATTATTATTTTTATTATTATTATTATTGTTACTATTCCTATAATTATATCTGTTATTTTTATTATTATTATTGTTACTATTCCTATAATTATATCTGTTACTATTACTATTATTATTGCTATCATAACTTAGTATTACGTACAGACGTCATACTGCACATTTCGAAAGAATGATGTGTTCTTACAGGTTTGCTCTATATTATGACCGTTAATAGACTATTATTCTTGTTATTATTCCTATTATATTTATTCTTTTTGTAATTTTGTTAAATCTGTTCAGGAATTTGATGGTATGTATTGAAATTGGTAAAACTGAGAGAGATCATCATTATGAAATGATCACGTGTCTTACAACTATTTGCTTATAGAAATTACAAAGGGTGACATAATAATAGATAGAAAAAAGTGAATTATTTTCTTTGGAAGCAGATATGAATAAAAACCGTGAGATGAAAATTGCAATGAACAATCAGAAATTTTCGAATTCTATAGACATTTCAAACAATTGAATAATGATTAATAGTTTTTAACAGTAAGTTGGCAAATCAAAAACTTTAATTCAAAACAGCTTTGAACTCTATCGTAAGATATGCACCTTTTCAAATTAAGCGGAAACCATCTACTTTTATGGACGATCTCTGATTTCCTTTGATCGGTCCGATCGTTATAAATCATTGGGTGATGCTAGTTTTACTTTTAAGTGTTTGTTGTTACAGGACGAAATCGCCAAATACGTGTAAAATGGACGGCATGACGGATTGCGACTTCTCGACATGATCAATCAGGTGGACAGTAAATTTAATGTGTTTCTTACGAAAATAACTGAAACTTCCCTATGGTATAGGATGACTCGGATTATACCGGGCAGTCGTTGGAATGTGTGCCTACTTTTTTGGTGACGAAACCGTGACGAGCGGCTAAGAAATGATGAGATTTCACGTCTTACTCCTTAGACTTAAAGAGTGTTGTGGATATATCGTTTAGGTTCAATCGTTTCATGTCATCCACGCTTGTGTCCTAGACGGATCAACGGTGTATTGCATGTGCGCCGCTCACTCGTCTGCGTTCATCTTATCCACGGAAATCCGACGAGCACACGTTTCCAAACTTCACACTACAACCGGCAACTTCTTAACCTTTTCCGGGACATGGATCTATTTATAACACTACGTATTAAATAGCCACGGATCCATTCATCCTTTAATAGTTTTGCTAGTTATTTAATATTTGAAGGTTGATTTGAAAAAGTATATTTTACTATCGCATTACGATACGTTACCGCTTAATCCACATATCATTAATCACGCGATTAAGTATAATTATTTGAAGTGCATATAGTTTTTGAATTATTTAAGAATGCAGTCCACGGATCCCCGAGTAATCATCTATGGATCTGCATCGGTCAAGAACTCCCTTCCTCCTCCGATACTATATCATGGTACATGAATATGTTATTTGTATACAGTATACACTAACGGACCACGGCCGGGTCGTCTTGCAAAAATAGCCGTTAGGTGAGCATTAAAACATATCATAGTTCTTTTTGACGCACCACAGGTCTGACGGATAAGTAATGGGCGGTGATGCATTTCGACATTAATTGTCAGTCATGTGTTGGAACCACGATGTTTGAATTCTGTCGTCATATTACTAATATCATGCGCATACGGTTTTTTACTTCCTTTTCCCCCTCCCTCCCAGACCAGATAATTATATTTCGTACTTTAAGCCTTGCGAAAGCACATTTTGATTCCAAAAGACAATAATAATTTGCCATTCTTTCGTTGATTGATACGTCAGAACTGATATTCAAGAAATCCGTACTCTGTAGCCGAAATTGAGGTCAACCAGTGCCTATTTATTATTTACAATACTAATACTACCCCACCAGAGTAAAAAGTAAAAATATACGCTCCGCATATTATATGTGATATATCTCATGACTAATTTTAAATTTCAACATGTAGGTAATTAATAATATGGACGACACGAAAATATGTCTGCTT
Organism: Chaitophorus viminalis; assembly: GCA_025469195.1. Lineage (NCBI taxonomy): Eukaryota > Metazoa > Arthropoda > Insecta > Hemiptera > Aphididae > Chaitophorus > Chaitophorus viminalis. Next base: position 14,702 of record JAIPRK010000999.1, read on the forward strand.
TATCGGAAATAAATAAACGATTTAATTTACAAATAATATTTTAAATCACTACAATATAATGTGTAGATTAATTAAGAATACATATATTTTGAATTATTTCTGAGAAATTCTATCCAATACGCTAAATCGTTTTTAATTTTATTTGGCTCATTCGTAAAATGTATTTTAATTAATATTTTATAATTTATATGCAATAACTATAAATCGTTTACAAATTTAAAAATAAAACAACTCTTCAATCAGTAATCAATAATCATATTACTTATTTATTGTTGATTAAAACACAAATACATTATAATAATCTTACCATTGACAAAAGTTGATTTGTTTGTAGCCATACTTATTAGGTACTTGGAATTTTTTCTCATTGCTTTGGTGATATTGTACTTATTACTTACTAATTTAATAATAACCATTGTTTTATGTGTACAGTTTACACAACCTAATAACACAACTATTATGACAATGTATAAGTTAAAACATTATAATTCTTAGTGAATAAGTACGTTTGATTAAAAAGACGTGTTTTAAAATAATATGTGATGCATGATTTCATAAATATATGTTTAATATTTATAGTAGAGAACACGTTACGTTTAAATTATTATCTGATGTTTCAAAAATGTAAAAGTCTAAAACTATCAAAATGTAACTAAATATATAAATGTAACTTATATGTGTTTTGTTGACCACTCGAGTATTTGTTCGTCAGAACTGTAAAATTTACCTATAAAATTATTTGATTACATTGTTTTAGTTATTTTTAATAATTTTGCATACTGATGAAGAAACTGAACTAAATAAATTCAATTAACTAGGTACTTCAATAATAAAGTCACAGTCTAGTAGTTTCAATAAAGCTTTCAATGGATAAATAAAGTATATTTTAATTGTATTTAATTGAAATATGAATAATTTTAAACTGTACGTTTTGCTCGGTAGTTAAAAATTTGCCTTTAAATCCAATTAAATCCAAATTCTTAATCGATTGGTAAAAATTTTATCCGGATTTATAAAATAAAATCGTTTTAACCGTAGATGAGATATTCTATTAGAATAGTAACAAGAATCCAATTATTTATTAATTAAAAGGAAATTTTACTATAATTCAAACATATTATTGTGTAATAAAATATACTTTTTAAATGAAACCTAAATAAATTATAGTAATTGGTAAACAGTCATAAGTTGTTTGTTATGATTGTCGTGACTTATTGAGTGCACCAAATATTTAGTGTAAAAAAAGAACCTTATAAAATATTCAAAATGATAAAAAATTAATCCTAGTCAAATATTTATTTTCACTCCTATGTACACGCACACACACATACATACATATGAATCATATATGAGGTATCTTCCGTCGCATAAGACTATGGAACTATTGCACGGTTCGCACGTACTCTGTCATGTTTGTTAATAAATAATTTCTACCTAAAACGAAAAATGGGGATCAAGAAGAGAATAATATTTGGATTTAAAACGAAGTCCACTGAAAAAAAAATTTAAAAGGTCATCGGTTCGCGCGAGAGTTCTCGTGCCAAAATGTTGTCCACATTTACCTAATCATTTCCGCGTAAGCTCGATCGGATAATACGAGTGTACGACAGCTGGAACAAATCAAACGTAAAAATCGCACAACTGCCGTGCTCTACGAATTTTTTGAGAAAAACTCTACAGACTGCAGGGCTCTTTTGCTCGAGTGATCTCTGATCTGCAGCACGTTCACGGATGAAACCCAACGAGATAATCAATATGCATACCGTGTCCGGGTTGCCGGCATCACGCGGAAGCCGAAGGAATCTTCGCGACAGGCAGTCGATTGACAGGTTATTCCGTTCACCACGGACCCGGAGTGTTTAGATGTCGCGGACGTGGGTGTCTCTGATGTCACTACGGTGTCAGTATAATATAATCATCAAGTTCGAATTTTAGACTTAACAAGGATTCCTGTGCGAGACCCACGCCGAACTCTGTATACATGTATAGCTGGGTTGCACGAAATCTTATTATGTACACGTATTTATTACGCGCACCATGCAATTATTATCGTTTCGTGTTCAACAGCTGCACCAAATAAACTCTTTTCAAAAGTTATAACTTACAAGTTTCGATACGAATGATAATTTCAAAAGTATATATTTTATGCTCACAGTATACGTAATAGTGTAATACGCAGCGGTATAAACGGTATACGAGCCAACACACACACACACACACACACCACAATACATGATACAAATAATTATAAACAAAATACTCCTGCGATTCGCTTTGCACGTATTATTCCGTAACTTTGAATAGTTTATTTTAAGAAGTCACTTTATTTGTGATTAAAGCATTTTATATCTTGACAGTGATTGACACGTTGAGTTAATTTAATCCACTAGTTTTACCAAAACGAAAACAGTTGGATTAACGACTGGATGAAAAAAAAATCTTACTTTACGTGAAATTACTTTAGCACTACATGAATTTATTTTACGTTTAAGTAAAACCAAAACCATTATTCAACGCTTTCAAAATATTTTAGTCATGTTGAATTTATCTTCTATGCGATGATATCCTTCTTATGTCAAACCATGAACATCGATGCAACAGCTTGCGGTATTTTCAAACTAAACACACCTATTGAAGACTGAAGTGTTTCACTTATACTTAGAAATAGTTATAGTTAGACAACTTGTATTGGTTAAATTCCAAGTTCTATAAATCAAAACTACTTGAAGATTTATAATTGACTCGATAACATTTATTGTTTGTATTGAATTAAAAATTTCAAATGTTAAATAAAAATGTTTTCAAATACCTAGGTATAAGTGTAATGATGTGCGCTTAAGCAATCATATATTTTAAATTTAAAATACATTATAAAATAGTTATAATAATTATTATCAATTAGGATTAAGAATAATATACAAATATTAAATAGAATTAAATATATTGATAAGTTATTACACACACACACACACACACACAAGCACACATACACACAACATTAGATATAAGGAGTTCTCTGTGTGTTCACTGTCCTTTTAGCATAGACGTTCAGAAACGAGTGTAAAAGACTACGCAGATCGTTTAAGTAAAAGGACAGAAAAGTGTAAACTAATTATAGAGAATGTTATATATATATATATATATATATTTCATTGTGATTATTGTGTGTAAAAAGGTTTAATAAAAGAACAATTATAATAAATTAAGAAACAAAGTCTCATTATTTTAAAAATAAAGAATCTATTCCTCTTACATATCGGACGCTGATATCAACATCAACAGGCAAATCATCACAAGGATTGGAGAGGTAATATATAATTAATATATAATTTAACATACTAATGAAGTAATGTGACCGAGATTACAAATACATTAATAAATTTATATGTCGATTTATAGCATTAACTCGTTTCATTACATAAGTTTCAATACAATTTTGTCGGGCACCAAATATCAATCATTAGTATCATTAGGTAACTAATGTTATCTTTTAAATACCATCAACCGATTATTTTTAATCAATTAAATTGAAAATTATACCGCGTGAATATTGTACATTTTAAAGTCCTTAGGATACAATTTTCCATTAAAATAACTGTATTTACATAATTTATAATTAACATTTAATAAAATGAACTTGGTATTTGAAGTCTATGAGTTCATAAAATTTGAATGAAACTCAACAAAATAGTCGATCGATACAATTTGATTTAATGCCCTTTATTTACATATAAAAAAATAAAAATGAAATATTGAAATTATAAGTATCCTCAGCGAACAAATTAAACCAAAAAGTTGGAAAGATTTACTTCAAAACTCATGTAAATAAATTATAATTATATTTATTACCTAAAATAATTACTTAATTATGAATCAAACGGAATATCATTAAAAGTTTAAATTATACATATACATATACACTTTTTTGATTTTAGCTATTTAAATATTTATTCCTACACCAAAAATGATAAAAAAATTAAAATAAAAGTTCATAAACTAAAGTGAATTCATTATCACTTCAACTACCTATAGAGACATACAAATAACATTAAATTATTGATTCGCATTGACATATATATTTTAACGTATCTATATTTTTTATCAAAATATCTATTCATTGCAATATTTTGCTATTATAATTCTAATGTATATTTCTCAGTACTTACAGTTTATTTTTATTCCGTAAATATTTTTCAAAAACATTTTTCCGTTGGCGTATTTTTAAGGCACTGACGACATGTAATTGCGCATTATTGATTAATTTACATTCATACATTTTTCGAAAAAAAAAAAATAACGTTATTTATTTAAACATTTACAAAACCAATCTGTTTCGTGCCGTTTATAAATTGAATTACATATGGTTAAATCTATACTTATCTGCTGCATTTTTTCCGTTATTAATTATACGAAAAGCATGTGTGTGTTTTTGATTAAATATTTAATAAAAATATTATAATTTTTACATTATTTGTTAAGCTAGTATAAATATTGGTATATAACTTGATATTTTATTAATGTAAAAAACTTATTAAATATTTGAATACTTGTATCAAAAAGGTTAAATATTTGATGAAATATGTTTTTTTTTTAATTAATTTAACCTTTATTAAAATTTATTTTATTTATTTACGAATTTATAAAAACAAACGTGTTCTATCAATTAGTAAATTTTCATCATCTATTTTTTTTTTTTGTATATTAATTATTTTTTATTACGTAAAAAAAATACGAATTGGTCGATAATGATACTAATATAATAAAGAGTAACCAGGTTAAAACATTTTTGTCATAACACCGGTGCCGGTTACTTTATTAGTACCGTCAAACCGTTTTTATTTTTTTTTTTTTGAAATGCTATTGCGGATAAATTATTATCTAAAGCCGGGATCCCACGACTCGTGTATTTGACGAATATTGGTCGTATCGTGGGAATGTACCAACGAACATCTATTTTGGTGATTAAATTCTCTTTGACTCATGTCACTTTTACCGACAATCCGCGGGAAGGGGGTGAATAACGAATACCGAATACTCGTACAATTACTCCATTCCCACTACTTAGCGAGTATCCACAAATACCAAATATTCGTCAAATATACGAGTCGTTGGATCCTGGCTTAATATAAGTATATCAAACGAACCTTATCTAATCCAACCAGCCCGGTGCAAAATGTTTGTCCTGCGTGGATCACAAAATGGATTATCGTCCGGGTTTTCACATTCATGCGTCGTTGCTTTTTCGGTCATAATCTAGCGTGTACTATACCTACCTTATACCTAGTACCTACCTGTGTGGGTCACGTGCGTTATTACGTCATGTTTCAGATCATTACTTGGCAAACAGAACATTCGGTAAACCACCGAGATAACACTCACTATAAACGACCCGAAAGAGCTTCAACGTACGTGCCGACATCATGATCTTAATCCACGCGGTAAAGTGCCCAATGGCAATAATATACTATACGGTAGTAGATTTGTGTCGTATATGCCATCACTAAAAATGTTTTCATCATTAACAATATGACATAATAGCCAATGGAAGCAAATGATCTGAGGAAGTGTTTTGTACATTTATATAAGACGGCCGACGTCGTGACTATATTATAGTGAGAGTGCGGTTAGTGTCTTGGGTCTAAGTACGTACGTGTACTACAACCCGAGAGACGCACTAATTTTATGTCCATTTTTTCGTTATCTTTATTATATTGCGATTATATTTTATCCTATGCGATTTGTTTGTATATTGAATATATTTGTTTTGTAGAGCGTTACCCTCGACAAAACACGACATCATAATATAATAATTTCTATGTGCGAAACACATAATATTACTTGGGCTATACCGAAGTTCGATAAAGCAAAAATAGAAGCTCTTCTGGTGTCCAGGTGTTGAAGAAGGCGAATGCTAAAAATTCCTATGTACAGAAAATATAAGTGTCGCCACGCAAAGGCTTAACGTATAAAACAAATATATTTCGGTAGATCAATTCCCCGACCCAGAACTAGTATGTGTAAGACTTGTTATAAACGATATGTTAAGTTCTTATTCTGGTTACCACGAAAACGAGTACTGCGCAGGAGTTTTACTAAATAAAATCCTTCTAATATCACACTCTACCACTCTATGAGGTCCTTTTACGCTCGAACAACTGACCACGAAAATGAGTACTGGATAAAAAAATAATTATTACACATCCTTAGTATCTTTTAAAGTTTACCGTATAAGTAAACTCTTACTAAACCTCGGGATACCAAATAAAGGAAAAACACTTCAAATAAAATACTTTTAAAAATAAAATTCAAACTCAAATTAAATGAAATATAAAATAATAAAATGTTAAAAGTTAAAATAAAAACATAAAATTATATTCGCAAAAAAAAAAATACCGTAGTTCCCACACACCTGTGGAAACTTAACAGCCTCGTTTCACGCTCGATCGCTTACTTAAGTATGCGTCCTACGTTTTGAGTCAGCACCTTTTTCTGCGATCGGTGAGAACCGGTCTTGGTTCGTTAATGTTAAATTATTATTTAATATTTTTAAAATAAAAATAATATGCTTAAACGCTAGATATATAATACCTTATATATTTACAAATGTTTTTAATGTATTAAATAACTTATTAATTAAAACATTAAGGTCTGCAGATTTTAGCAAGACCTAACCTACTGATCTTACGACCACCGCAATGAAGGACTTGCACGTTTTCCTCAGGTGAAGTATTCGGATTCTCGACGTCATGCCATCTTCTCGTGGATGAAATGGCGGGTGACCAGATTATTGCCCCCCCTTTCCACCACCGAACGTTTTGTCCACAAAAATAACTGATGCGTCGTTAGATGATACGTGATCCGAGTGATTTATCGAAAAAAATAAAAACTTATCGCCGTCTTTTCGCAAAACATTAGTTTAACCAACTTTTTTTATAATCTTCCGCTCTTTCATTGAAAAAAGTTCTCGATAAACCACCATAGTGTATACAAATACTGTGTAGTTTACATAATATATTATGATATTTTATGGTCCGATAACCATCCATGTATGTAACAGATGACGTAGTGATATTTTTGAATATTGCCATCGATAAGATAGAACACGAGTTAAGGATAAAAAAAACTGTATCTTGTCATTCTTTTACATTTCAGTAGCAATAATGAATACAAGAGTTAAGTAAAAATAATAATAAAATTAAAGATGCATTAAAATACCAGGTGAATATTAATAAAAGTATAATTTACGGTAATATACGCGCTTTTATTTCGTTTTTGTTTTTTTTTTTTTGTTTCATAATATTGCATGAGTGTAATCCACTCGTTTTTTTAGTACCTACTTTTGAAAATTGAACCCAATTGAACACGAGGACACGAGAACACGAACACTAATATTAATGAATTCAAGACTATAGGGATTTCGCACGTTTCAACCTATATATATTATACCTACTACATACCAAGTGCAGTAGGGGGACGCTTAGGGTATATCTACATTTTTGTAATACTTGTAAATTTTATGAATAATGTATACATGAAGATATTAATAACACGACAACCATAACATAATGGCTATAACGTCCTTTAGAATATGTGACATAATTATACGACAACTATAAAAAAAAGCCTATGTTATAATGCAACATAAATGTAAAAACAGTTTTTTAGTTAAGTTATAAATTTTATACAAGTATAAAGGTCATTTAGGATATTAAAAAAACATCCTTCCTTTGGTCCCAGTTTTTAAGTATCGAAACTTACCTATGAATGGTTTTGTAATAATGTAATTAACTATTTTTAACTTTTTAAACTTGTATAATATATTTGTTAAAAATAATATAATATATAACACTATAGGTGCAGACTTTAGTAAACGGACTCGATAAAATGAAAAATCGCATCGAAAATCACATAATTCAAAGCAATAAAATGTGTATAAAGATACGAGTAGATAATTGAAAAAAAAACTTAAAAATCCCGATATTTTTAGTGTTTATATGTTATATTTATTATACGCAATTAAAATCAAATATAAACTGTTTTTTTAATAAATAGGTACTAAACATTCTTATAATTTTTAAAAAATGTCATTCTTTACAATTATTTAAAACTCACTAAGAAACATTCTGCGTAAATATATTTATATACTTTCTATAATTGAGTACCTAATTAAGTAGCTTTCGTGTTCAAGTTTTGTTGATCGTCCGTGATGAGCACATTCTCTCCAAGTCATTAAAGATTTACAGGTTACATTAAAAACAAAATGTACCTAATTCATCATGGTTGATGATTTATCGTTTTCAATAGTGTTGGTAAAAAAATGTTAATGTTAAGCAAATACAAAAAAATGCCATGAATTAAAAAAAAAAAAAAAAGAATAAAAAGTATAATAAATAACTGTTAAATTAATTTATACATTAACAACTCTAACGTCACGTAACCAAAGGACACAATTTAATAGCTACACAGTATAAATTATTTTATTACGCGCTCTATACATGGAAATAATAAATTAATATAACACATAATATTATATACGTGTGCAGTTTTATTACAATGCGATATCGTACAGTTAGTAACAATTATTTAATAATAGTAAAATTAATAACAACATAACAGAATGGTGTGTTCAAAGCTTTCGAGATCAATGTCGGTACCTGTATACTTCCCGGGGCAATGATATACATATTATATAGAACTGTAATTAATTATCCTAGAGCGTGTATCGGAACAATTCAATACGAATTATAATTGTTCCGTGAATAATTACATTCACAATGAACACAGAACGCAGAGTATTATTAGTAAAGCCATTCATTTATTCATCAATATTTTTAATAAATTGTTTACAGTTTTAATGATCATCATTATCCTTAAACAGTTTATATAATATAATATATATTATTATATATTTTATATGTATATAATTTTCACCAAAAAATTACCGTTACACCTCTCTCCGCGTGCTCTAAATTAATACTCATAACATGTAAGCAAAAAAATGAAGTAATTATGAATATATTTTTGTAACGACAAAATAATTATAATAGTAAACATGAACAATGAAAGTGCAAAAAAATAGACTCAAAAAATGAAACACTCTATTATTCTACCAGAGAACAATGAAAAATATATTCATAAAATTTGTTTCTTTACAATATTATTAGGATTAATTATATTAAGTATAAAAAATAACGCTCTCAAAAAATTGCCTAAAAAAACCTAGGCCTATATAAAAATGCATAATCATAATTTAAACATTAAACGTCCAGTAAAGAAAATCTTACATATTAAAAGAATGTCTAATCTTAGGAAGTCTGTACTGTTACAAATTAGACAAATACACAAATTACAAATAAACATCAAGTAAATCTATTCATAAACTTACATATTGCAGGAGCTGGTCCAATAATTTACAATATTTAAATGTAATAATATTATAATATATCATATTTAGTTCGATTGTTATAAACATCTATATAAATAAATTATTAATAAATAAGAAAAAATGAATTAGAAGTAAATTCTATGTAAATACATATAATAATAAGATAATAAAAAACGCGATTAAAATTTTGAAAATAAATAATAATTTGAGATCTTACAACTACTCATTTAAACGTCACAATAATAATAATAATCATATATCTACAACGAATAGCACGTATCAGTCTTTTTGGAAATGATATTTAAGTATATGATTTAGTTTTTAAAAACGTTATATAATATGGCCAATATTTCATCGTCCAAAAGCCTGTGCACCTGAAATTAATGTATATTAACAATAATAATAATAATGCGTTAAACGACGGCGTAATCTGTTCAAAGGAGAGGTAGGTTGAAGTATTATCTCTCATTAGCGGCTATAAAAACTATACATCTAATTCGGAACGGTCGGTATTGGTATGTATCCATAATACTAATATAAGTTTAAATCGTTTTTAAATTGCCCATGATATATTAGAACATTATTATACTACATAAATGTTAATAATAATAATAATAATAATAATAATAATAATAATAACAATAATGGTTTGTATGTATTGATTTACACGAGACACGACTGTTAGTAATATTACTACAGAGGCACATTTATCTAGGCATGTCTGTATATGTATAAGTGTCGACTATATAACATTGTATACAAATACTACTATTATAATTTAGTCATCGTAAAGAAAACCATGCGATGAATAAAAAATCCAACTACCGGGTGTTATTTGTTGATCTAAGACAAATACACGCGTCAATCGTATCGAAAAAACTACGCAAACGCGTAACGATGTTATTTTGACTGCAATGACATACAAAATTGGACTTCGTTCGTTGATCGAAAAAAATAGGCGGAACGATAACAACGTTTTCGGGAATATCTAAAATTGTTTAACATGCACGTATTAAATTGTGAAAACGTTACAGGGAAATAGATAAATATTCAATGGAACTGATAAAATATTTTTTGGATTGCTAAGCTCGTTAAAGTACCCTTAATTGCTATCAATAAACAAGGGTATATTGTGCATATTGAGCTCTGTGGAAGTTTCCGAAAAAACGGTACAATTATACATTTATTACTGTCAACAAAAAGGGTATAATGAATATGCAGTATCCTATAGCCCTCTATTTAAACAGAGCGCCACCGCATACTCTAAAGTTTCTAAAGAGTCTAAACCTATATAGTTACAGTTACGCAACTGATTAAATTTATATATGATTGATGAATAAAAGCAAATATTACAATTTGTTATTATAATTATTATTATTATTATTATTATAATTATTATTATTATAATAATTATTATTATTATTATAATTATTATTATTTTAATCAACTAATTTCAATAATAATTAACGGTGTTTATCGCTCAAGCATTTATTTGCAACATAACGTCCAAACGTAAAAAATAAAAATCATAGTTACTATAATTATAACAAAGGAATATCACTGTAGTAAATAACATCAACAAACCTGGAAACATGATTAAATACCGTACAGGAATAATATTGCCAATTTGGTTTATACATGTCATTTTATTTTCAAACTAATTATTCAGCGAGGTAGCTGTAGAATTTTGAAATACTGGCCCCATGATAGCAGAGGTATGTGTGTGTATGTCTGTGTGTGTGTATGTGTGTGTGTGTGTGTTTGGGTGTGTGTATTTGTATTTTGTGTGTGTGTGTGTGTGTGTTGTATACTATCTTAATAATATTATTATATAGACAAACTAGTACAAGTAATAAGTAATCAAAATGTAAATTTGTAGCAGAAAATTACTAATTTGAGTGAAATTTAATTAAACGTTTTATAACAAGGTAAATGTTGTTTAACTGTATGAATTATGATCCATAATTATTCCTCAAAATAGATTGGAATAATTATTTGGGCTTCCAGGAAATACCATCAATATGATGCAAATTTCTTTTCAGACTTCCGCCGTCGGCCCAGGGGGAGTTAAGATACACGTCGTCATCGTCTTGGTCCAATTTCTGAAACATAAATAATATATAAGGTGTCAATTTTAAAACATCATTACTACAGTACCTACCCATTATTTTTACAAGAATAGATTATATAAACATAAATGCATTTTAATAACTATATTACATTTAAATACCACCGCTACAGTTAACCCTACACTATTTCAACTATATTAATCATTTGTCTCCTTACATATGACTAAATACAAAATACAGTGTGTATATAAAAGTTTGGCAATATGTGCATGAAATGGCTATCACATGCGGAGATTAATATTCGGAGGCTAAAAAATTTATTTTATTGATATATTTATTGCTAAAGAATGGTTACAGTCAAGAGTTACAAGTTATAGTCATTATGTGATGTCCGATCTGAACAATACTTTAAACATTTTTAGATGCTTAAGTACTTCTCATCAGCTGATCCGTTTAATAGAATTTCACAAAAAGATTTAAAAAGTGAATGGTTTTATGACGCGTAAATAACCCTGCTGCAGTATCGATAGTGGTTTGTAAAAAAAAACAAACAAATACTGGCACGTAAACGCTGAAAATACAGCTGGCTATAAAATAAAACGGCCATTTTCTCTGTATCATTTCTGATGAAAATCAAAATAAACTGACAAAAAAAATCGACACCATTGAAACGGTTTTTATGGAAATTCGAATTAATAATTTAAATCATGTTGTTATTTATGAAATTATTGAATTACTCGTGATTCATCATTTTGTTTTGACGTATTTGTTTCTCTATCAGACTCGAGTAAAACGATTGTATCGGTATTTTTAAGTAGCTTAAGGTAATAATGAAAAAAACAATCAAAATCGACTATCGCGGCGATTAGTTATTAAAAAAAATATAGTATATATACATGTATATATGTAAATGTATATATAAATAGAAATAAATAGAAAAAAAGATTGATTGAAAGAATTTGAAACTCTCAAACTAAATGTGCGAATACATAAGATTTCAAAATAATAAGTTAATATTATATTTTTTTAGAAATAAATCCTTGTTATATACAATATCAGAACACATAATTCTATTTGAGACAATGCAAGAAATTGATCTGTATCGTATAATGATTATGTTATTTACATTATACATACATCCAAGCATATTCCTATAAATACGTATAGTGAGTATCACGAGTTGATTATTGGCACAGGTCATTGGGTCATTGGGTCAAGTCTGAGGTGCTCGGTGGAGAGATGAAAAAAGATCATGCGCTCGCGTGTTTCATTGGAAATTCAACAATTTCATCTCATCACCCCGACAAAGCTCTTCCCCTATTCTACAACTCTCGGCCCGTGCCAAAGTCAATTCAAGGACTGTTTTGTCAATTTTAACTTAATATGTACACAGTACACTATCTTGCCGAGGAAACCCTATTAAAAACGAGGTGGCCACAACCAACGACACTGGTGGGGATAATTAAACGTTTAGATTTATTGCCTTCTCTGCACCGAACTTGAAAATAATACCGAAAGAGCTGACGTCAAACAAATAAAAGCCAACGAATCAAAAACTGTAACAGACTTTAAAGGTGTAAATCGATTTCCGGGAAATATTACAACGGTTTTGCGAAGTATTTGTTTACACACACCAGTGTAGAATAAAGAATAAATAGAATGATTTACATGTATACTCAAAAGAATATAAAATTTATAAAAATATATACTATATTATGAATACACAATGAATTGAAAAAAACAAAAATGAAAGTAAAAATAGTAATATTAACCCTATCCAAACTATGTAAAAAATAGCTAATTAAGCGTAAATTTAAAACGCAAGGATATTAAAACTAATAATATAGGAATAATACGTATACCTAGATAGAAAGTTAAAACTATAAGGTAATAATGATAAAAAAAAATAGTGAATTGTATTTATTTTGAAGGAAAACATCATATAACATAATATAATAGTATTATACTTTAAAGAAACTTAAAACAGTATTGTTAAGACTGTTTATAAATTAATTAATTAAACTAAATATTTCGTTAAACGTAATAAACTGTAAAATAATATTACTAAACATCGAACTAACTGTAAATAACATATGTCTTACCAAAAAAAAAAAAAGACGTGTGCTACACGTTTCGATCAGTATCGCCATGCCAAAAACCAGAAGCGATAGCGTGACGCGGCCGTCGAAAGAAAAAAAAATCGTTTTGCATAGAAAATTTGTACCACCCTACGTTAAAGAAATAGTATTTTGTAAAGCTAAACGATACTGATTGGAAAAAAAATTAAGCATGGAGGAAAACGCTGAATGTTCTAAGTACAAAACGAACAATAATATTTAACATCAAGAAGTAGATAGTATCAACTTAATCGTATCTACCACGCGTAGAAATGCAATTGAATCGAATCGCAACAAAGATACATGATACAAGTACACACACCCGCACTCACCCAGAGCAGTAAATCAGATACACCCACCCCTTTAATATCCAATAAGCCGGGTAACAGTGTACTCTAAATGCGCTAGAATAATTAAACTCACGAGCAATTAGACTGCAATAAAACATTTGTGTGATATCAAATCAACGTTAAAAAATAAATAAAAATCGATTTTCATAGGAAATAAAGATGTATGGGAAACCAAAATCTATAGGCGTAATGATAAATAACATTTTTTTCTTATTCTACATTACAACCGTGTCTCGATGTCTGTGATCATTTATCTTTAAAAGAAACAAAATGAGGGGAAATAAGAATGTAAGTGCCTCGTTAATTATTATGACAGTGGCTGTAGTAAGTTAAATGTTACTTGTCACAACGTTTTGAAACATCAACGTTATAGTCGTCGTCGTGTGACAACGTATACTTACACTAGCTGTAATACAATAATAATATTATAACATGAAGGCGAAGCAGTATCTCTATAATTATCATGGTGATTTCAAACTTTCGCACGTAACAATACGCACCCCGACAATCTCTTCGAATCGTTCTCATTCCGAGAAATACATATCGGTGCACTGCTGTAAAAAAGTTTCTATAACTAATTAACTGAACGGCTGTACGAGGCAGACCTATTAAAATGACGCATACAGGATGTTTTTTGAATAACACTAGAAATTATTGACAAGAGTTGTAAATCGTTATGATATCATTGTGGGAAACAAATGATTTCATCGTGATTCTCGGATGGCAGTTAAAGTCGCGAATTGTTTAAACCACGAAAACAATACAAGAACTGTTGTAAGAACTATTATCTAAGATTATGAGGGAAACAAAAATTGTATTGGTTTTATCATGATGTATGCTACTTTTATTTTACTTTATTATTTTATAAACCCTATCACTTGTCTGATTGGCAATTTTCATCACGTTAGTACCTTTGGTGGGTAATTTTTGGTTTTTCTCAGTAGTTTATTAAATAATGAAGAAAAACTGTGTAAAAAATACAAACATTTTTCACCCAAAGACGGGAGTTAAACTCGATATTTCTTATTTTAAATGTTATATCAACGCGAACAATTTTCTGGATACTTATATAAAACCAATGAAGCAATATTACACATTATTGTAACTCATCCGACTCGGGAGTCTCGCTTTTTTATTTTGTTCAATTTTGTAGACAAACAACTACAAACCGACTTTTGCACATCATTTAGCTCAAATAAGCAATATCCTTCATAAATTGATAATTCCTTGAGTCAATGAATAATTTTTACTAGGTACCTATATATTTATATTATTAGTTCATGTTTTGAATATTCTATTGAAAAAATGTACGGTATTAAAACATAAATGTTATATTAGTATAATAAATAAAAAATGATTTTGGACCGCTTTAAAAAAATTCCTAGGCAACTCCTTGGATGAAGATAACCTAAAAACAAATAAATTCACGTACCAGAAATAATTCGCTGCCTATTATTGTATTCGCTATTTCAATACTTCAGGGATGGTAATTTCGCTGCTCATTTTATGCAATTTTGATTTTTGCGATTTTCACGTGGATTCATTATTTGCATAGAAGATATTCAAGGGGAAAACCACGAAAATTATAACAGAACGATTACGAATTAATAGACTTATAGACTTCTAAACAACGGTTACTGAGCCATTATTTAATACGAGTATTGGTAACATCGCACTACTATAATGTATATTATTCGTATGCTATTGTGGGTTCGCCAATCCCGTGTTCTATAATGAACAATAACGCTACACGTTTTTCAACGTGCTACACAACAGAACTGCGATGCAAAGCACTTTGCGCACGCAAAATACTACAATAATAGTTATAATTGTATGGACTACGCTTAATAGATGTTAGAAAAATTTAGACGCTTTAATCGTTTATCCACGCAGTAGTTAGCCTTTTTGACGGAAAACGTATTACAATAAAATTTGTTGCATTATACATAGGTGTGTAATATATCAATTATTTATTATTCAATAAAAGTATAAGTATCTATATATTATAAAAGCACGTGTGTGCTGTGCTCTTTAGAAAGTAATAACACTATCTGTATTTATTTGGACAGATTTTTTTTTTTTACAAAAAGTTTTTTTTTAAATGATAAAACATAATAATAAAAGAGATCTTACAAATTTATTGCGAATAAAATTCACTGGTCGAATCCCAAATATCTAAATCAAAGCACGTTAAAAATTGAAGAAAGCACATTGTTCCCCGGACTTGAGATAGTTCGTAGTTTTTTAATATAGTATCTTTATCACAAAAGAAAATTACCCGTTTTAATTATTAACTTCAGATTTTCCCACTTTGTAACTGAAAATTTCGATAGTTTCAACTTTCATCAATACAGTGGAGCACATAAGGGCTCATAAGGGAGGAGGGTTAAGGACGCAACACCACCACAAATTTCACCCTTCATTAAATTACTTTTAACTGAGTTTTACATTTTAAAGCATACTGGGAGTCATGGCTGTTATGTATAATATGCATGACAAAATAGATTAGATATTCTACTTTATTGTAATATGAATTATTCGAATATGGGTATTGGATTTATAAATTTAAAAGTTTATAGATTATAATACTTATGTTATTTATTATCTATTTAAGTATTTTTAAGTATTTATTACTTATATATCATTTAACTTTTTACCATATTTCTGGCTTCTGCATAGAATTCTACAAAATTCCCCTCTTTAGAAAATTATTATATGCACAATCCCCCCCCCCCCCGAAAAAAACTCTTTGTGCGCAACTGCATTAATATATTTAAATAAATATGGAAGGGGAACAACAATCATATTTTTAAAAAAATTAAACCACAAGTTTTGCATTACCTTTGTCAACTCAATGATTACTATTGCAAATATAAAATATATTACTCCTACAATAATAATGAATAAAATTATTTTTCTTTTAAATTAGTTAAAAATATAACTATCCAAATAACTAATTATTATATTTAAAATTATTTTACCAATATGCCATATCTATTTTGTCATATAATAATCAATTAGTAATCTAACGTTACACTACATAAATTTAATTCGAAAACGAACTAAATTCATCATAAATAATATTTAAATTAAGTAATTATTTCTACTAGATAAAAAATGCTGCTATCCAATTCAACCAATAATTTTTCTGAAATTATTTTAACGCAAAACGACAAAATACTTGAAATGAAGACTCAAGTTATCGAATAATCATAAGACTCATATCAAATACAATACTGAAAGAGTAATTTTATATTTTACACAGGTTTAACACACATAACAATTCCATTAAAACTAACAAACAAACATTCTAGACTAATTTGTATTCAATTAAAACAATAAATTTAACAGTTTAATCTTGAACAGTTTATCTGACAGTTCAAACAGAAAATGATGAAAAACAAGTAAAAACATTTTAGATCTTAAATATTAACTTGAGTTACAATAAAAAAATACCTCGAATGGCTCGAACGCATAACTAATATATTCGGGTGATAATTTATTTGAGTAGTAACACTGTTTGGCGACTTAACAACTACGTAACGCGTCGTTTTTCAAAATCTACCACGCTACATCGACCTTCTAAATACTCTAAGGCTGCTTCTCTTTGGAAAACCACCAAAATTATGTTGGGCTCTATAAATAATAAGTTCCCCCATTTAAAATAGATCCAATAAGTTGCAAATCATAGACAAAAGAAAAAAAGTAAATATTTTTGGCAATCGTTTGGATAATTATTTTCTTGTCACGCCAATATTATATTAACCACAATCTTGGAAAATACAACGACTTTTGTCAGCAGTTAATTGCCGCCTTGCTTCCTGTAAAATTTTTAAACAACGACTAATCACCAATAACATAATATTTATAATATGAATCCTAAAGAAAAGATTGAAATTGTCAACGAATAGTTTATCAATATCTAAGTATAATATCTAAACGGCATACGAATAAAACAATACAAAACGCTTCTTACGGTTAATAAATTGTCTAAGACTACGATTATATACTTATCCGTCGATATAGTAGTTTTCAATAGTAATACTTATCCATATAATTTGCATTGACGACACTGGCCTTATACTGATGAAACGGCGAAACCAATTTAAGACTTACAGCAGTAAGTTCAGTAAATTCAAATGATAAACAATAAATAATGCAGAAAAAAAAATGTTACCATTTTTAATAACTATAAGATTATCATCGTTTCTAATAAAAGACTAAATAATTATAATATAGTCTATACTTCTATAGACAACCAACATGAGAAGAAACAAAACGAAGCATATTGTATAGATTTTTTGTAAATTTAAATTAAAACGCCGAGAAGGATACGAGAAAAACATTCATTCGTATGGATGGACCATGAAAATAATGCGAGTATTGAGTGAAAAACTAAGATAATAATGATAACGGTAAATGTCGCACGCAAGTATGAAAACGAACAAAAAATCGACAAAAACCTAGTTGACGTCGGACAAATATTACGTAAAGTTAGGTGTATTAAAATATTATTATAATATAGTGTAGCGAAGAGAAACGAAAAACACATAAAAATATATTATATAGACCATACCCGGTGGAATTAGCGAACGGAGCGGATGCGATGGACGCTGCTCTTACGGACCGGTCGAGACTTTCGCATGCGCTGACGGCGTCCTGGTTGTCGTCCTCGGACCACTCTAACCTGGACGGTTCGTTCGAGTCTGATTGTCTGAGCGTGTGTTCGGACAGCCGGAGCGTCTTGACGTACTCGGCGGAAGAGTCGTCCACGGCCAGCGTGGACCTGAGCTGTTGGCCGTAATACGTGTCGGACGCGCCGTCCACGTCGTCGCCACCGCCGACGCCGCCGTCGTCATCGTCGTCGTCCCGGTACAAGAATTCGCTGCCGGGCGTGCCGGTGCCGCCGGCGGACGGAGTGGCGAGCGCGGCCGCCGCGCTGTTGTTGGTCAACGGCGTAGCTTCCGAACCGGTTTTCGCTCGGGACGAATAACCGAAACCCGCACCGCCACTACCGCCACCACCGCCACCACCTCCACCACCACCGCCACCACTACCGCCACCGCTGCCGACGCCAACCATCCGCCGGACGACGCGACGTTTGACTTTGGGCCCGCGGTTCCGGCCGGCGTACACACAGAAGTAGGCGAGCGCCACGTACACGACGGACACGACGAAGCACGGTATGGGGAACACCATCGAGTAGACCAGCTGCCTGGTGCTCTTGGCCAGGTCCAGCTGGGTGATGACCACCCACGGTTCGACGCGGCTGTAGTAGCACGGGTACGTGGCACCCACCTCGAAGTACCGCTGGTGGAACGCGGAGCAATTGAGGTGCGGCGGGTAACCGCAACCCTTGACGTTCGGGAATATGCGCGCGTACGAGTACGCCCACGTGGCCGGCTCAGGTTCGATGGGCTGGTAGCCGACCAGCAGCGACCTCCGGTGCCGGGCGTTCAAGTCTTTCGCCCGGTCGCCGTGCACCGTGTAGTTGACGAATATCTGCGCGCACACGTATATCTCGCGCGTGCAGCCCTCCCGGCATGACGCCCAGCCGCCCGGCTGCGAGCAGTTGGACGCGCCCTCGCGCATCTGCGAGGACGCGGTCACGCACGTGGTGGGCGTCTCGTCGAACTCCATGAATATCGTCGTGATGGCCGGCTCGATGAGGAACGGCACCAGGAACAGGAAGACGAACAGGCTGAGTATGCCGAGCAGTATGAAGAACGTGGTCAAGTAGAACAGCACCCTCTCCCGGATCTCTTCCAATCGCTTCCTCTCCGCCTCTTCTTTCTCTTCATTGGTCGTCGCCTCGTCCGCCGCCGGCTCGTCATCCATCAGCTCATATTGACGCGTAAACGCACGGTCCCCCGGCTTTCCCGATCACGACAAACGACGACGAAGACGACGACTGACAACGACGACAACGACGACGACGACGACGACAACAACAACGACGACGACAACAACAACGACGACGACACACCGCTACGGTGCAACCACACTATATTAAGAGCTTTCCGGTGGTGGCGAAATGTAATACATTTTCATTTCGTTTTCCATTAAATTTTACTTAATTTTTCGTCCAAATTATCTACAGTACAGTAACATTGAGCACACATTTTACACGGAAAAAACCACCTTGTTGATACAATTTTTTTTTATTTTTAATTTTTTCTATTTTTTTTTTTTTTTTTTTGGTTTTGTATGCGGTCTTCACGTATACCGTTTATGGCCGGTTAAAAAGAAGTACCGTGAAATTTTGTTTCGGAAATCCATCTCCCCGCGACGAGTGGTAATGTGATTGCAGTCCCCGCTACCACACTATATATACCTAAAAACGCATATCATTAAAACGAATATACGCTTATGCACGCACGTTGTTTCATCACGCAATTACACTTTTAGCGCAAACTTTCTCGATCGTGGCTGGGTGTTAGGAGGAGGATGGGGTGATTTACGCTGTACAGTTAATATTTTACGCACGTATATTCATGGTCTCGTTCGTTATACGTCGAATTTGTTTAACGCCATCGCACAGAACCGTGTTCGCTAATGAACTCGGCGGCAGAGCAGTACGCGCGTGTGTATAAATAAGATAAAACGCTGTTAGCGGCGTATGACAGATGTTTACATAAACGCATTATATACATATTTTATGTAATATGTAATATATATATATATATATATATATATGTGTGTGTGTGTGTGTGTGTGTGTGTATGTGTGTACACGTACTTAAATACAAATGTCGAATATATGAAACGAGGCTCGTAATTTATATTTATATCCGTTAGAGCTCCTAACATTGCAAATATGTGCTACACAAGGGTGTTGCGCAAAGGTTGTCACTAACTGCAATGCATATTAAATCCAAAATATTGACCATGCCGTTAACGACAAATGTTCGTAGGGCACCCTACATGGAGTTAAACAGTCTTAACGTCTTATTATATTATTATTAAAGTCCAAACCTCCAATTAACTGTTATGTACTAATGTACTATTATACCGAGTGTCTACAATAATATTGTTTTATTATGGATACCTATGTCTTACGTGTCACGTGGTGTCATGCGTGTACCCCGCCGCCCAACGAAGTTCTTGTTTTTACGAACTTCATAGCTGTTATGATAATATCACTATACGTAATAGACCCGTCGCTACTGCAGTACATGGTGTGTATAACACGTATTATGATAAATAACACAACAAATACGTTTACACGCGTGTCGTAGTTTAAGTTTAGATTAGTAGATAGAAATTATAAACCTAAATTAAAAGCCTCCACTGGTATGTAAATTTTCCTCACCACTGACAATATCATAACGATGTTACACGAGTTTTATAACGCTTCAAACACGCACGAACCTCGTTTGTTTTCAAATAAAGTATGGTACGCCGAAAACTATACGCATTGTACAACTGTTCAAACTTGCGGCTCATTCACGTGTCGAGGGTGGTTAAATCAATTACGATATTATTCTGTTTTGTTTTTTATTACTGTATACAAAAACATAGCAAAATAAAGAAATTATATTATTACTTATCATTATTTTTTTACAATCAATTATTAAGATGGATTTATTAAAATCGGTTCCTTTATTCGTTTAGCGTCCATGTACTAAAGACGTGTATTCTATATTATTTATTGGATATTTTTGTTAAGATGGATTAGGTACTCGTATTTAGATTTATAATGTACATACTACGTTAAATCCTATTCAATTGACTATTTTCAGGTACGTACCTACCTACACTGCTACCTAGTACTATTTTTAATCAAACAAAAAGTTAAATTAAATTATGCGGGATCAATAACAAAAATAATATAGATTACGTAACACTAATGTACTTTTCCCCTTTCGTTTCCGAGTCGTAAAATTTAAATATCCCTGTGGATTAAATGTATATTATATTATATGAATTCAAAATTGATTAGTTTAAAATGTTAATAATATTATCATGCGCAACGAATTCGACGTAACATAATTAAATTAGCGAAATTTTCACGACTTCAAAGAACAACGCAAGCCATAAGCCCTGTAAAAAGTCTAAAAAGAATATATATCATTCACCCTATCATCATAATAAACATCAGGGTTTTACGCGGGAGCGCACGTTATTATTACATTGTTTTGGATCTGAACGACTTCAAAGAACAACGCAAGCCATAAGACCTGTAGAAAGTCTAAAAAGAATATATATCATTCACCCTATCATCGTAATAAACATCAGGGTCTTACGCGGGAGCGCACGTTATTATTACATTGTTTTGGATCTGAACGCGGTTTCACATGCGGCGATGGCGGAGGTAATCGGTAATTAAAGTGCAGTGTTTTTTAGGAAAAAATAAGAAATAAAAAAAAAAACACCTTCCACGCGATCGATACGTTACGCGCACTGTTGTATAATAATAACAAGACATCGAGATGGACTGGGAATCGTCTGCGAAGGCGCGAGAAAACGCACAGCGATTTATAAATTCAGGTGTGCATGGTGTCGATCGGGGGTCCCGGGGGAAGGGGGGGGGATTACAAAACGAACGGTGTACGACAAACGGTATGGTGTAATAACAACTCCGTGACGAGACTGCTTGCTGCGCCGAGGGATCTTTGCGGTTGGACGCGGGCAACGATCGGATCGAGAAAGCCGCGCAGAGAAAGATGATGGGGAGCGGTTCGAAATATGGACGGATGGATGGGGGGTGGGGAGCCATAGGGGGCAGAGAAAGCCGTATGAGTAAACAGATATGAGTAATATTGTAACGGTGTGCGGACATGATATCACGTACCGTGCGTGCGGTGCAGTCGACGGCGGAGGCAGCGGTGTGATGCAGAGCCCCGTCGTCGGTTACGTTGTTCTCGCGGCGCCGCGGGCCGGTTGCGCTGCTGCTGCTGCTGCTGCTGCTGCTTGCATGCGACGACGACGACGGTTAACGTGCTACTGAGGAGCTGCTCCGGCGGCGGCGGTGATACGCGCAGTGGCGACCCGGGGGATTGATCGAGAGATCGAGCGGAGCGACGTCGTCGTCGTCGCCGCCGGTACGCTCCTCGGTACGCGGAGCAGAGCAGCGCGCGTCGTGCGTGCGGTGGCGGGTGACCGGGCGCCGTCTAGCGGTGTCCCGGCCGCGTGCGTTTGTGTCCTGTATACCGCAACGAACAGACATGCGCGCGCACGTTTACAGATACACAGGGATACACGGTCGCACACACACACATACACACACACACACACACACACACACACACACACACACACACACACACACACACACACCACACTTATATGCACACACGCACACAACCGCACCACACACACATTTACATGCACACACGCAAACACTCACAAACAAACACTAACACTATCATACACACAGAGTTGGAACGGTAGATGGTATATAGTACGCAGCACGTTGGTGGAAAAAAAAAGCCAAAAAGATGCTCGCCACCGTGACCGCGTTATTACTATATACGACTGCTTTATTATTGTACTATCTCGGCCTTCGTCGTCGACACGATATCGGTAGGAAAATGATAGCGAAAAAAAAAACAATAGCAGCCCCGTCAATAAGATATCGCCTATACGTATACAATTTATGTAATGTTGTATATTAAGTCGATTGCGAAAATCATCTGTTTTCTTAGAGTACACATACACACACGCGCACACAAATCGACTCGTACCTACTAACAACCCATCATTACTCTAGTGTACGTGTGTGCGTAATAATATGTAAATTATTACAAGTATAGGTAGGTGATCGTCGTCGACAACGCTACTACTGCTCTGCTTAGACGGGGAGGCATCGGGGAAGGAGGTCATGTAATGGGACACATTTTAGCCAATCGATATGGCTCGCTCCCCCTATACGTAGATGTGTGGATATAGTCGTGTATGCATGTGTGTGTGTGTGTGTGTGTATGCATCGAAGAGATGGATCGACGAGGGAGGGTAGTAACGATGATTTAACATAAATATGTTATGCGGTGAATCGCTAATATTCGTAAATAGCGTTGAACGTGTGTATACTGCGCCAAGAATGTGCACGTGCTGTGTCCGAGTCCGGAAACCTGCAGAGAACTCGCCTAGTATCATCAGACCGCGGGATACCTATACAACAACGGGAACGACGATACGAGCAAACGAAAACGAAATCCCGAAAACTATAACCACGGTCGTTTTTTTTTTCTTATCCGTGAAAGCTAACTCCATCCGACGACGATGCCACCCTGATCCGACTCCGCTCCAGCCCCTTAGTTCAGATACGTTGGATCTCGTATTATTATTAGTGCAACCGGAGCCCGACTCGAATAAATTTCAATTACACCCTCACTATCGTTCTGCTACCCATTTTATACTGACAACCCTCACCCGCGGTACCCGGCCCGGACGTTTATTATACATAGATTTATACAAACTGTTTTCGAATAATAATAATAATAATAATATTAAATAAATACATATATTATATATTACGCTATACTAAATTGTGTACAGCGGCGATGGCGACGAATACTTCATATTATTTCCTGTTATATACCACAACCGCCGCTACTGCCCGACCGAACGATCAACGCCGATGTGCCTAATAATAATATTTGTGTAATGCGTGGGCTGCGCTCAATCGGTGTCGATACGTCGTGTTATTATTGTTGTGAACAGTAGTGGCGACATAAAAGAGGTGCATAACACTTGAATCACGTGATTTACGAAAAAAAAATTCTATGCGTCTGCAAGCTGTTCCGTTCATCTACCACAATTTACTGTCTGGCCAAACATAACATATGTTTACGTGATCCGATCATTTTTGTGATTATAAAAATATATAATATTTAGATCTGCATAAGACACATCAATTTATGACATCATTTATTAATTTTTAAGCGAAAACAATAACAATTTTTACTTATTATTAATATATTCGTTGCAAGCCATTCGATGTAAAGACATGATAACATATGTGTGAAATAACTAACGTCAAGAAATAAAGGATATGCAGTGTTTATTATTTTATTCATACCGATGAACTTTGTGTCAACTACTATTACCACGCGCGTAACACTTCACAACTCATCGTGGAAGTCGATAGATCACGAATTAAAAACATATGCATCATATACAGAAAAAACTGAATTCATTATTTTTTTAGATTGTGAATGAAATATAGAGCAAAGAAACTAGCGGTGATGAATGATTTTGTTATCTTACTACGCTTTTTAAATCCCCTCAAAAAAATATCAATAAATCACATGCACCTAACACTTCAATAAATTGGAAAATTAATCACAAACTATTCCCAAAGGTCAAACTATCTCGACAATTGTCGTGAAGATTGTATTTTTATTACTTTTAAAATTACTACTATGGAATGTAAATTAAAATAATAGTTTACTAAAAACTTACCTAGTATATGTATAAAAGAAAAATATAAAAATTATCAACATAAAAATCTTATTTCTTAACAATCAGAAATAACAAGTTTTATTACCGAAAAAGCAAGGATATTTTTGTTTTCGTTTTTGTTTTAAAATTCCATTCTATTTATATTTTACAAAAAACGATGCTAAAGAAGTCCCATTATTATTATTTAATTAAGAATCATCTGTCTAATTCTCATCTACTCATTGACAGAATATCTAACGTACCATATACCATTAACATAATTTAACCAAAATAAAAGTCCGTTTAAATTCAAACTATTCATGATTGCCCATAACTGTCTGAATTATATGTATGAAATTGTTTTCGAATTATAAGAATATATTTTAAGTAGTATATGATCATTCTTCTAATATAATTTTAAAAATTTGAAACATAATATGTAAACTGTTCAAACAAATCAATAAGTCTCAACGAATTTCTAAATTCTACAGACGAATCGAACATGGTCAAAATTATACTACAAATCCCAGAGTATTGCAAACTGATTCATAACAAAATAGATTTTGTAGGATTTGAAAAATTGTATTAAGTTCTCTAATGTTACCACCTGTGTCCAATTTCAAATCTATGGTTAGCATTACCTTTAGCAAACCTTTGGGAACTCTTCTTTTCAATCTAAATAACTAAAAACCCAATATTTTCTAACTACACGCAGGATTTAAAATTAAAATTGTTAAAAAATTGATTCTCCATCACTATTATAATATACATACTACATTTACATTAAACCACATAAATAATTTTCAAAACTATTTTATTTAGACAATTTCTACGGCGGCGCAACATATAAGCAAATGTAGCACATGGCTGTGTCGGGGACTCGATATAAACTAGCTATTATTACCTGATTATTATTATTTACTATATTAACATTATAATATATTGATTTTTGAAGTTTTCATTTTCAAAACACATTCAAAGTAAAATAAACATCAATTCACTAATATTCTAAAAGAAAACATTTAACCAAAAGGTATTTTAGAAAAGTCATACTTTTTCAATAATGAAAATAAACAGAAAAAACTTGAAAATAAGTTTGTGTCATGTATTGCGTACTACGTAGTACATTTACATAAGTACATTTACGAATTCAGGCTGAACAATTTGATATAAAGTCAAGTTTTAAAAACTTCTTCATTAAAAATTTTCCCCAAAAAATAATTATTGATTAATATCCATACACTTTTCGAAGAAAAAGAGTAATTCAAATATTAGATTATAATTTAATTCGCTATACATAATAGACACATATTTAAATATTAAATCATCCGGACATCAGATATATTTTTATTTTTTAAATAACCGTTATATTTATTGAAACGCATAGGCATTTTTAATTTACGCGAAAATACGATATAGGTGTTGAAGTGTGTATGATACGTTAATAAGCGCTAAATCAAACAAATTATATAATACTGGTAAGATATTGATACTACGTAAGTACGTTATTGCATCAAGAACAACATACAAATATAACTCATACTTAATTATCAATAATATTTATGTTTAAAGATAACTGAAACTGTTGAAACCACATCAATACTTCATTAAATAAAAACCTAATAGGAAAACCTGAACAAACTAAAACACAATAGAATACATGTAACCGAAAACCAATAATAATAAATCCAAGACTTGCTAGGTACTAGGTACTTTTTAACTTCATTAAGTTAACAAAACGATAATTTAGTGTTTATATAAACAGCCTTTTTGACTCACATTTCACATTCTAATCTAATTTACTAGCTTAGACATTTTTGGCAAGATACAATTTGATTAAGTATTAAAATAATATAACAACATTAAAAGTATAAAATTGGTTAAAGTCAAATTTAACATGTTATTTACTACACAAACATAAACTGTTTATTTATACTTCCTAATGAACAATGAGTACACATAATAAACTATGCAATTCAAAAAAAAAATACGAGAAATATTATATATAGTATAATATAATAGTAGGTTTATTAGTATAAGTATATACAACCATTCATTTATAACATTAACATCAAATGAAATTGAATGAAAATAAATCTAATGTGCATAGTAAAATTAACCTGCATAGTACACATAAAATATCACTAATAATATCAAAACACGACGTTTTAGATTCTAAACAATATATAATCAATACATTCATCACTTTGTTCAGAATCTAAAACAGCTATTGGTTATACAACATGTATACTTATTTACTGGAAACGCTTCAAAACAGTGTTCTCTAGTTTCGATACTTTTAAATTTATAGTCGAGACCCATTCTAAAACATCTAAATCACATACGATATACATGAACAATGAACTTTGGGTATCAATGATTAAAATTCTACATTGTTTCCCGAGAAAAAATAAAAATAAAACAATCAAAACCACATAAATTATTGAAACGTTTGTTAAGGTTGCTTGATTTATTTAGATTCGATATAATTTTGAATAAAACTATAAGAAAAACCTGGGTTTCAATCCTACTAAATATTAAACAAGCATTTAAAAATCATAAAAACATCCGGGATTGATGATAATAATTAAGGAAAAATAAATTCTGTATCCTATTAAACGCTAATTTACTTTGAATAAATACAAAATACAATATATTTACATACTTTAACATTTTCAGATGTTAAACCAATAAAGAATACATTTTTAAATATATCATAATAAAGCAACATGAATCAAATATGTTAAAAGATGGTATTCATCTATATTAAAGCTTTTAAATAAATATAAAAAATCTAATTTTATTTTATTGATTGAAAAACGACTTCATTTTTATTTGCAAATTAGGACCATTATGTACCTATAGTACATAATTGTTTTAAATGTTTAAAGTTTAAAATTAAACTACATTACATAGAACATGAAAAATTACATCTATAATAATATTAATCTTTAGTTTATTACACGGATAATAATAATTAATTATTAAAATCATTATAATTAGTTAAATACATGATTTTATTATTTTATATTTATTAATGACGGTTATTTTGGCTTAAAAAATAAAAAATAATGTATGAATACAATATCAAATTAAATATTAAGAGATCTCGATAACAACCTTATTATAATTTTTAACATTGAATTGATACTAATAAACTGTAGCTAAATATCAAATGCCTGTTTTTGCGATTTCCTAAAAAGATATTGTAAAATGTAAAAAATAACATTTTAAAACCAAATTATTTGGAATTCCCAATCAATGCAAATAGTTTTTTAAAGCTTTTTCATATTTTTACTGTTTAAAAATAATAATTAGAATATTAAAATATCATTTAAAAGGAACAGCACATTAATTTGACATCATGGAACTATACTGATTATAAAACTTTATAGTTTATACGAATAAATTCAAAGTAATGTTTAATATAATTATATTGTAATATAAGTAACGACATAAAAATTACCAGTTTATATTTTAAATCGTGAATGTTATTACTTACTAACACAGACAAAATCAAATAAATTATGTATACTGACAGGACGTTTTAAAATTTAATAGGTACGTTGTAAAATTAAATAATCGAGGATAACTGTCCATCTTCGAGGATTTTGGCTAACTTGACATTCATCAAAATCGAATAACTTGAAAACGTTAACTTACAATGATACAATGGATAGTACAAAGGATGCCAACACTGAATAATGAAGCAGGAAGAAATTAAAATATTTTCATGACAAATTTTACTAACGCTTTAGCATTCAAACGTTGTATAAATATTCATAATTTTGTGCACACGTAACTGATTGTTGATAGATTGTCCAAGAATAAATATGTATTAAAACTTTAGGCATGGCCCACTACTGCAATGAGACACTTATGTATGTGCACGTAACAGCTAGTGTAATTTGTCACCGACGAAAAAAGCATAGAGTTGCTCTTACGTTAATGGATATCCGATGGTTATTCGCCACACGAAGATTCCCGTCTTCAGTCAACTTCTACCAACGTGGTCGTCCCCACAACGTCATAAAACACTAACTATATTGTATGTATTTATTTTGTATATATTTATTTTGTATATATTTATTCTGTATAAATTTATTTTGTTTAATTGTTAAATCGTTTCGTAATGTAAAAATTGTATTCTTCAACATTTTAAATCTAGTTATACCATATTGCGATTAGTTTTAAAAAATGTTAAAAAAAATGATTTCTATAAAGCTAAGATTAAACAAAAATTGTTCAGGAAAACTAAATATTACTAAAAAAAAAAAAAATTTACTCACCATAATACGGTACAGTATACCTATCAGTATTTAGAAGCAAACTCCATTTTACTCAGAAAACAATAAACATACAACGAGTACTTACTTACCTATATGTACGTACTAAGTGTCTAGAAAGTTTGGAAAACTTATTTTGCATTTAGGATCACGTACTGTGATAACATCCAAAGATTAAAATTTAATATGATTAACGTTTATTTCAGTAAATAATATGTGTAGTAATTTTAAGATTAATTTAAGATTAAGATTTTACATTATCTCTAATCGATGTATGCTCATATTGTATTTGATTATCTTATAAAATGTTGGGTTATACCCTATCTATATAGGTATCATCTGTACATTTTATTTTATATGAACGGTAAATCATTACAGATTTTAAACAAAGTATACACTTGCGTTAATCTTACTATTATTAATACATCACAGAACTCGTAAAATATTATATAATTACGTTATCCATTATAAGTAGGATAAAAATAAAATACTGGGCATTTTTCCATTATGCGAATATGCGAACATACTAAATACATCATACCTAACAACACACTAAGCACACACCTAATAAATTCCAACGGTAATGCTATTACACTGTACACTGTGTGTCTGTGCACACGCAAAATTAACAATTTTATTAATTAATAATAATAATAATAATAATATTTATGCACCTGCCGGTATTAAACCTGATATTGTACTATGCTGATGGTTTAAACTCACTTGCATATATTTTTTACTTCACGTCATTATGTTTGCCTACCAGAACACAACACATCAATAAAATGTATAAATACATATAAGTTCGAATCGTTTTACTATCCAAATTTATCATTTCTTTTAGATACCTAACGAGAAATTTTATTCATGATAGTCCCAGTTTTTTTTCTTATGCTAGTATACACTATTTCAACTAAAAAGAATGCACCGGTATAAATAAACCTATACATTTTCTGAAAAGAAATTTTGTTTAATTGGTACTTATGGAAGGTTATATTCAGAATTTCTCAATAGTTTTTCGAATAATGAATAAAAAGTGAGTAGAAAATGCAAAAACGTTTAACCCGAATACGGGATTCGAACTCGATATAAGTTATTTTTAATTATCATAGCAACGTGGATAATTAACAAGGTACTTTATATAATATACATTATAATTTATAATATTGATATTCATTTTTATGAGTATACATATAGCTTTCATCACCCGGCGTTGCCCAGGGTTTAATTAGCCAGTAATATTAATATTAATATGAATGCAAATAACATCAGGTTGAAAGTTTTAATTGATCAAGAAATGCTGCAGTGTAGTATAATTTTTTGAAGAACCGAGAAAAGAAAGCAATAAATTTTTTTGAGAAAAAGTATTATACCTAATTAAAAAATATATATAATCAATAATATTATGTTAAAAAATATATCTTTTTGGTTACATTCTAGTTTAAAAGGCGCTGCGGGGACATAATATTTCGCTTGGCATACAGCCATTGATCATATCATGTAGTTTATTCAGATAACACATTTGTCATTACGTATTCATAGAAATGTAAAAATTGAAATCACTGTATAAAAAAATACAATTTCACTCGATTTTCTTTTGATGGAAGATGTCTGGACAAAAATAATTCGTGAAATAATTCGTGAAAAAAGTGAAAATATAATATCTAAATGGAGAAAACATTAAAGTAGAGTTATATGGAGACATCAAATAAAAAGTTGATATATAATATGTAATGGAATTCCAGGTAACCATGGTAACGAAATCTGACAAGACGGTATCAAGGGAAATAAAAAGAAAATCAAACTACAAAATAATGAAATAATACAAAATAAATAGGTTTAGGTATTTGATGATTAGTAAATATTGGTTACTTAGTTGAAATGTTATTACTTATTACCTATTCTAATTTGGTGTTTGAATAGAATAAATCACAAATAAAAATAAAACAAAACCTTTTCTCTGATGCAGTTATTAAACTTAAGAAAATGTTCATTTAAGCTCGTTCATTGCAGTTAAGGAATATGTGTTTTAATTTACAACCAAAAAAGGGCTTAATACGGATTTAAATCAAACCTAAAATGAATTAAATGTATATATACGAGTATATACATATATACATATGTATATATATATCCCAGTATAAATATATATATATATATATATATATATATATATATATATATATATATAAAGAAAT
>JAIPRK010000999.1:46590-106051 GCA_025469195.1 Chaitophorus viminalis
TATATATATATATATATATATATATATATATATATATATATATATATATAATGAAACATGGTAGTATTCAACGCTAAGGGTAAAGGGGCAATTATCTCGGGCGCAATGTGGCATGATGACTAATTGATATAATGATAATAACTTGACTCCTGAAAGACAGATCATCCGAGTAGAGAAGGAAAATTATGTATTGCCAAGATGTCGTTATCCTAAATACATCTTGGTAATTAACTTATAAACGATTACAAATGTTTAGTACGCGTATTATCTATCTATTTCAATTCTTTTATTTTCGTTGGCATGATACATACCAACATTCATTTATCAATCATTAATTTTATAATACGTTACAAGTATAAATACCAACCTATTTGAGTATACGCATAAATTAAATACATTGTATGACTATAATATTAAAACGAGTAATAATAAAAAAAAGGGAAATTATTAGAAGTATAAGTTACTTATAAGTCATAACTAGGGCCCGGATTTCAATGCAAAGTGCATATAATTTGGTTGATTTTACACAATACTTTCTAAGTAAATAATTTGTTTCATGTATACATGATCTCATTATAATGAGAGTTTCAGAGCTACAAATTTTATTTTGCATTTTTTTGCATATGTCGACGTTTTTTTCATTTTTAGAGCATTTTTAGCATTATTGGGTAATTTTATTGGTTTTTAATGTAAGTACATTAGTTCAATATACGATTAAGTTTAGCCTATTCAAAACATTATTTAAACATAAATTATTTTCTTGATATTTTAGTAGGTTTATCCGGTTTTTACATTCAGTTTTTATCTTATCTTAATTTATTATTGAGTGTAGAATGCCACCCGTATTTGATCAAATAACACACGTTCATAATCAGTCAGTTCGTGTTTGAATAAAAAAATATATACGGCATTTTAAGGTCATTTTTTCATTTTAAAAGTCATATTTGTGATAAAATGCATTTTTGGCTAATGTTTAAGAGCATACTTCTATAGTCTTTAGTGCATTTAAATCCGGACTCTAGTCATAGCCTATAACAGGCATTGAACTAGTTTTGCAAACAAATGAAATTAATTTACCTAATAAATCATATATATTAATGTATATTATTACCCTGCAGAATTCGGGAGGTGAAATAACTAACAATTAATTTAAAAGATAAAACACTATTTTAGTAGTATTTATTCCTTGTCTATAATGGTTATTTGTTATTTAAATATTAAATAATAGAAATATAATTTTGACACATAAAAAAAAATTTAGAGATTTTGAAATTTAAATTTCTTGAACTAGGACTAAAAAACAACTTTTATAAAATATAATCCAACTAATTTTATGTCAGACTGAATTTATATTCCATAACAACAAATGAACTCTCATTTGTCAAATTTTATGACTTAAAAACTTTTTGTCAATAAAATAAAACTCATTTTATATAATACATAGTTGACTGCATGCTTTTTCCAAGATACATTTTATAAAAACGATTTAATAAACATTTTCTTTTAAACATATTACAATCATTTATCGTGTTTTATAGCTCAAACAATATAATAAATAAAATTGATTGAAGTATGAAAAATTGTTTATAAAATTTTAAAAGAAAAAATAAATTATTCCATTAAAAATTAATATCGTCAAAAGTTTAAAAAAACCCTATCCGTCTTAATATATTATAAAATAATTTATTGTAAGTATTATACCTACAGTAATCATAAAATAAAGAAAATTATATAAATTTGTTTATTTGGAACCTATACAGAGCTATTAAAATGAACATATATTTTTAAGATAAAGAATCTATTCTACGTCAACATATTATTATATTATTATGAATATTAAAACTTTGTTTTTCACGTCGGGGTAAAGTCCTGATAGTTATTATAAATATCACACTTATGGAAAACTACTAAGCCGAAAACTGATCTTCTAAAGTATCTCTAGTGTCCAATTTCCAAATTAATGAGATGCTACATGAAACTTTTTACGAAGTTTTATAATACCCGAAAAAATAGCTGCAAAAAATTACATCACTATGAGACTAATATAAATATACTTTTTTTGACTTAGACAAACTATACATTTTGATAAAACTTTAATCATTGTTGTCATATCCCTCAAATTATTGATAACTATAGTAAACACAATGTTAGTTATGTTACCATAAATTATAACATTCAAAATGTAATCAAATAAAAGAAATAGGTATAATAAATGTATTAATAATACCCTATAATTATAATACCTATACAGTACAAATATCTAACACTTATTAAATAACATCAAATTAAAAGAAAAATCATCATTTTATAACTTTTATGTTATACTTATTATATAAAAAAGGAAAGCATTTATAATACTATTTCAACGTTGCGTTGGTGAAAAACTGTACAAATGTATAACGGATATATGGTATTTTTCAATTTAATCTCAATGTAAAATTTCCAATTTTCATAACATATAATTTATGTACGAAAAAATATTTATGAACCAAACATAAAACTTCATATAGACCCGGTAAATAATCAAATTCTAGACATTTATCAACGCTTAAAAATAAATAAATGTCCACTCAGTATTTCATACTTTTATACAGTTATTACTTTCTCTAAGTTATAATAATAATAATAATGATAATAATAATATGAAGAAGGATTATAAAGCATTATTATATACACTGAAACTTTATAGTTTAGTGTATATACATCAATAAGTATTTTATTGTTTGTGATTTTTTTAAGTAACATATTCATTTAGATAAGTTGTTACACGACTGGAAATAAATAATATAAACTGCATGATATTTTTATCAACAGACCATGTTAGACCATTTACTACTTCATTTAACATAAATTTCTGGGAAAAATCAAACTTACAGTTGAAAACAATAAATTAATTACTTATATATCTATTAATTATTATTATATCAAATATAATATTTGATACTCAAATGCATTTTATGATTTAAAATCGGACGATGAAATATATTGGTTTTTAAAAAAAAACTTAACTTAATAATATAAGAAATGTATTGAACAAATTAAATAAAATATTTTTATGGAAAATTAAATTAAAATAAACCTATAAAATAAAATACGTAGTAATTTTAATATTGGATCGAAATGGAAAATAAAAAAAAATGTTGAAGCTTTCATTAAAACTGTCAAGAAACTTGTGGCTCTATCTAACTAAGTATTATCGATACGACCGTACGAACTTTCTGTTTGAAGAAAACTCATTTGTTTTTTACGTAGGTGTGTAGATAGCGCTCAACCACTCGCCAACCTGACGAGAAATTGCGGAATCATAAAAGTTTTGCTCGTCAGTCAACTCGACCGAATCGTGGCAACAAGAACGTCGCATA
This sequence comes from Chaitophorus viminalis, assembly GCA_025469195.1. Lineage (NCBI taxonomy): Eukaryota > Metazoa > Arthropoda > Insecta > Hemiptera > Aphididae > Chaitophorus > Chaitophorus viminalis. The sequence continues at coordinate 49,953 of JAIPRK010000999.1, forward strand.
TTTTCCTGGTAAGATTAAAAACACGTGCGCGAAATAGAAAAATTAATATGTTTAGGAAATATTATTTCTAGTTACAAAACTTTCAAAATGTGTCGTCGTATCAGTTTTTATAAATTTAAAAATGACCAAATAATATTGCTTTAGGGATAGGTAAAAAAAAAAAAAACTTACACACAGTTTCCGACGGTCAAGCAAAATACAATACCAATAACAATGATTTAATTTTAAACATGACGTTAGAACGAAACAAGTGCGCGCATAAAGCATATAATATTATTATAATGTGACGTTTTGAGACGCACTCCCACTAGGTCAGTCGAACAACCATCATACTACCGTATACCATTACCGTATTATTATCAATTATTTTGTTGTATCGCGCGGTTGATATTATCATTTCATATACCGATTGTATACATAGTGGAATGCATCACTGTGCATTGTTGTAGTCAATTAATATATCGCAACACATGTTCAAATGGCCGGTGAACGCATCACATGCCGCAATTGTTGGTAATCATACGATATCATATGCGTTTGGTCTCGTTGGACAGCGTCGCAAGTTTTGTGGTACGACGACTTTGAAGCGCGGCCGTACGTATGCAGTACGATTTTTTATCGACGACGACGAATGTCCGCGCGGGACGGTTACATTAATATTGTTGTCGCGAATAATATGAACCGACGGCGATGGCGAAAAATCGTTATCAAACGAAAAACGAAAAACGTATACTGAAATGGGTTTGTGATAACGCGTGCGTTAAGGTTATGTGTTTTTGTGCGCGACGCCGACGACCGGCTGTAGTCTAGGTTTATTGATTTCTTCCCGCGGTCTAGATTCCGAGGCGCCTGTCCGTTCGGCGGCGACGGCGGTGAACCCTCGCGCCACCGTGTTAACAACGCGCACTCATTTCTCGGCCTCGTTATTCGCGTTCGCCCGGTGGTGCCGCGCGAACCGGGAGGGGGGACGACGGTTGCTGGCCGTTGTTGTTGTTGTTGTTGTTGTTGTTGATTTTGCTGTTATTGCTGCCGTTTTTGCTGTTGTTGTTTGTTATTTTTGTTGTTGTTGCTGTTGTTGTTGTTGTTGTTGTTGTTGTTGTTGCTGCTGCCGCTGCAGCTGCTGCTGGTGCTCCGTGGGCCGCGGGTGGCCGGGTGATTTCATTATGCCGAAAAAGAAACCGATACCGGTTGAAGAGCTGGTGGTGCCGCCGCAGGACACACGCATATGCGGCACGATATGCATCTGCCAGATGACCGCGGTGCTGAGCAGCGTGGCCATCGTGTACCTGACCGTGGCCATATACATGCCGACCATGCGCGAGTTCCAGTCGGGCATATCCGAGAACCCGGTGATATGCACGACCACCAGGAACGTGTCGTCGCAAAAGTGCGCGTGGAGCTCGTGCAGCGAATGGTGCCTGAGTAAGCCGTCCGGCGGCTGCGCGCAGATCTACGTGAACATCCGGCAGAACGGGTCGGCGCTGCTGTTGCACAACTGTTCGCACATCGTGAACAAGACGTGCTTCGGGTTCGACCCGGAGAACGCCAAGAAGTACACGTGCATCCGGGACGAGTGCAAGACGCTGACGGGCACGTTCAACTGCACGGAGGGCGTGTGCATAAACATCACGGACGCGTTCCGGTGCGAGTTCCGCAACAAGGAGGAGCCGCCGCTGCAGTGCAACCAGCACCGGGGCAAGATCACGTGCATGTCGATAGCCGGCCTGAACGCTTGCGACCGGGGCAACTGCAGCCGCATACTGGAGCCGTACAACTGCGACAGACGGTGCGTGGACATACCGACGCGCAACAAGAACGTGATCGTGCTGAGCGGCGACCGGACGTTCCTGACCCGGTGCGACACGGCCGCGTACCTGCCCGGCTACGTGGACGGCGACCCGGTGCCGCCGCCGTCGGACAGCGGCGGTGGCGGCCAGCAGTACGTGTGGTCCGAGGAACAGGGGGACATACTGATCGCGTCGTGCATGAGCATCGTGTTCGGCGGCGGCCCGGACGAGCTGCTGGCCACGGACTGCGTGAACGGGTCGCTGTTGCGTAAGGACGTGCTGGCCGACTTTGCGAACTTCTCGCACCTGACCAACCTGAACGCGCAGAGCGACCGGCCGATCACGATCGACGACACGGTGGCGCCGCGCGAACACAAGCTGCTCATAGCCAAGGACAGTCACCTGCACATCAACCTGCAGGGCTGCGTGAACACGTTGCGCGGCGAGTGCGACGTGTTCATCCGAAAGTATGGCAAGGACGGTTCCGATCACAACGCCCGCGCCCGGTTCCGTTGCTACTACGCCACCGGCATACCCGACCTGGCCGTGGTCCGCTTCGACTTGGAGCGCACGTACAAAGAGTTCCTGGTCGCGTCCGTCGTGCCGGTCGTCATGCTCATCGTGTCGTGCGTCACGCTGCTGCTGTGCCAGCGGACGGTCGAGGTGGGCGACGACGCCAAGATGCGGTTCAAGCATAGGAGCATCAAGACGCTGTTCCCGTTGCACGACAGCGAGCTGGACAGCATGACCGGCCGCAGACCGTCCACCGTGGACATGGACAACACGTCACTCTGAGATTCGCTACGTAAGTATACGTAATGATAATAATATATAAACGTCCGATAACGATGCAGTGGTAGGTATACCTATGTAGTTGTTGCCCTCGTATATCCACAAAGTACCTAACAGTTTTTCTTCTTCTTCTTCTTCTTTTCGTTCCACAAAGTAGCAATTAGTAGTAGTAGTTGTTCTTATATACCCACGAGATATTAATAGTCGTACTCGTCCGATGAAGTAGAAGTAGAAGCAAAGTTCTCATCCGATGTAGTACATATAGCTGTTGCTCTTCTTCTTCTTTGCACCCACGAAGTAACTAGTAGTTGTAGTTGTCCTTATATATGCACAAAGTACCTAACAGTTGTTGTTCTTCTTCTTCTTTTCGTTCCACAAAGTAGCAAGTAGTAGTAGTAGTTGTTCTAATATACCCACGAGATATTAATAGTCGTACTCGTCCGATGTAGTAGAAGTAGAAGCAAAGTTCTCATCCTGTTTAGTATATATAGCTGTTGCTCTCGTATCCACACAAAGTACCATGTAGTAAATGTTCTCGTCCGAGGAAGTAAGTGGGCGGAGTAAACTACATACCGACGTAATAAACACTGCTAATACCACCGTTATTACATCAACGACACCGCAGTGGCTAATCGACTTTTTCTTGTTTCAGGCATTCCCCTCTTACAAGACAGCCCTACACGTCAGCAACAAATGTATTCGTTGCCAGACTACTAGAGCTCACGTTTGAACACGATCCGGATTATTTATAAATGAAAATATTAAAAAAAAAAAACCGCTTCGTACACCACACGAATCCGGATCGACGAGGGGAACGCGTGATCGTTATGATAATATTATATAATATAAATGAAATTGTTATTAATAAGAATATTCACTTGTTTAAAAATTCAATCTTAAATATTTTGCACATAAATTAAAATGTCTGTGACTTAATACACATCCTTTACAACATTGCTAAATTGTTAAAATATATTTATATACATAAATATTTATTTATTTTTAATTTTTTTTTTTTTTTTGTTATTATTGTTATACACTCAATACCTGATAATAACGCGATACATACATAATAATTTATTTTAATAAGCTTTATATGTTATGAAATGCTACGCGATATAACATCTATGCTGTCATAAACGATAAATGGCAATATCACCAATAATTTAATTATGCAACAATGCTAACCGTAAAAGTATACTACACATATTATATCTTAAGATATCTACCATTTTTAAACAACGATTTTTTTTCAATTAATTTTATACTCATTTTAATTTATAATCGTTATTTATTTATATTTATGATTATAATAATGTATGTACGTCCGATATATATATACATATATATTATGTAAGAACTTTGTAGAATACAATAGAACGCAACTGAATATCAAAGTATGTGTACCTACACACATTTCGTTTCAATATAGAGCAAAAGAGCAAAATATTTTATAGAGCGTACATTCATTCAATACAATATTGTTTATACGTTTTTGTTCCATCGGAAAATATCTTAGTGTAATGACCTATTCGCTAATGTCAATAAAAAATAACCTAAAGGTGTATCATACATGTATTAAATGGGAAAACACGTTTTTAAGTTTCGGCCTTTTTGTACTTATCGCTCCTTCGTCGACGCTCAAACAAATGCCCTAACCACATTGTTTTGTACTTTTAATAGTAATGATTAATGATGATTTCAGATTTCTGAACTAGTAACTAGTTATTTCATAAACAGCCGCGCGTATTTACTGATAATTTCATTCACTTGCAAAATTGTAACTAAGGATAATTTTTTCCATTGACAGTCCACTGCCTTATCTCGCACATCTACCAATCGGTGCGTATTCTATGCAAATAATAATTTGCACAGATCTCGTTCACAAGATCAAACGCTCATGTTTTGTTACTTATTGACTATTGTTAGTGTTCAAAAAAAATTTTATTTAACAATTAATAATACGACTTTATAGCATATACTTTATAGGTATATGTAAATATATAGTCAATTTTACGCAACAGTTGTAATGCTTGAAAAAAGATTAAATCAACATTCTTAAATATATACAAATATTATATTACCTATATTAATTTGTTTGTTTTTTATTTTATTTTAGTTTATGTTTAAAAAAAAGTGTTAGTTTCGAGTTTAGAAACACACAATTATAAGTACATATTATATTACCGAACACTTTTAACAAAACATTACAAAATACCTAGAGTATTAAAATTGAGAATATAATATTTTTAATAATATCATGCATATTCTTATAAATGCCGCGTTATAACTGGTACATACTATTTGTTATTATACTTTTATTTTTCTGAAATATTATTCACAGAGGACATAACTTTTTTTGCATATGAAAGTCACAGAACGACAGAACATAAAATAAGAATTGATAACGGAATAAAAATTATAAAATCACTATAGCATTGAATATACCCGTGTTTATGAATTATAAAACGCTTAACAATCGGTTAATGGTAATAACAATATATTGGTTAATGATGATAAATTAGTCGAAACTCATTTGAACGTACAATTTGTAGAACAATACAAAGTCGTCTACAGAATTATTATAAGACACCAAGTTTTGAAAATCAAATATATTTCATGTTGACTATATAGTCAACATGCTGTACAACATGCTGTACAATATACTGCAATTATTTTATAATCACCCGTCCGTAGGTCACTATCACAAATCCATTTTTAACGAAAAGTTAAATTATTTCAAATACTATTTAAACACTGTTAGGACAGCATAATATATACGATTTTTTTGATTTTTTTTCTGTTTTTGACCAGGAAAACTATATTTTAGCTACATCATGACGGAAATAGACGCGGGGGATGAGATGAAAAAAAATCGAAGTCGACAACCGAGCCAAGACGAAGGTTCAAGATTGCTCGGCGAACCGGCGGAAGACGGTTTCTGCCAACGCATCAAGCCTAAAGTGAGCCTGTGCCTGGGTACCACGGCACTACTGTCGTTCATGGTTTTCCTGTTCCTCGTGCCGTTCGTCGTCGATCCAGCGGTGTCCAGGCTGATCGCCAGGTACTCGCCGGAACCCGGTACGTGTGCGCTGCACGAGCACGTGTTCGCCGCGGGTATGAGCAAATGCACGTGGTCATCGTGCCGGGAAGGATGCACTTCAGCGACCACGCGGTGCCATCAGATCACAGTAAACTATTCATTAACGCCGTACCAGCAATACGAACAGGCAAGAATACCTTGTACATAACCATGTATATAGTTTAGAACGATAAACTGCAGTTTCAAATATTTTCCAACACGATAATATCCGCACTCTCGCCTAATACGACGTCATATTATACTAACATTACGCAAAATACAGAAATAAGGATTCGTTTTGCGTAAAATCATACAGCGTGTTGTTTAATATTCGTATAATGCCCGCTTTGAACATAATTATAGAAAATGGAAAATGTACGGATTTCTATGATCATATTCTAATAGTATTTTAATCCTTTTCAACTAGAAAATCATCTTGATTATATTATATATATTATATTATACATGAAAAACTGGACTTTGAAAATTGTAAAGACATTTTCGATACGGGCTTAATAATAATAATAATAATAATAATAATAATGAAAATAATATAATGTTTTTATCATTTTATGAACAATAATTCCATCAATAAAACTACAAAAGGCTAGAAACTTCTAGCAGTTTAAGATCAACTAAGTTATTTTCGTTGATAAAACGACTAAGAGATGGTATATTTTTCATTTCTAAACACAATAAACATGATTTTTATTTTTTAAGAGTCTCGGAATAATTAACGTTATAAGTAGAAATAATGCTAGGGATATCGTGCCACGCATTTTCAAAAACTAAAAGTCCGTTTTCATGAGGAAGATAATTCTCTTACTGTACGTACACACCTGTGCACACTTGTGATTATTTAACATCAAACTATTGTTCATTCTCGAATTTTACAGATTCACCAATATTACCTATATTGAGATGGGTATATTGAACATAAGCTATATGAAATACTTAGGAATTCGTCCGAATACAAACGAAAACGCACGAATACAAACCTATACATATTGCGCGAAACGCATGATCTCGATCTCGAATGACATAGGGGGGGGTTTTTTGTTTTGGCAGGATCATATGTCACCAACGTCACTGGAATGGACGGGCACGGTAGTACGGTTCCTGGTGAACACCGAAGGATGCGGTTACCCACCGTTCGTCAACTGTTCCTTGTTCGCTCTGAAATACGGTCACGTCGACAAGGAACAGATCGTCCGGTTTAACAACATCAACCAACCGCAAACCTGGCTGCTGTACCGGCACGGTAATACCGCAGCGACCAGCATCAGGTCCCCGGTAATGGTAGAGCCCAGTCCGATGTCCACGGAGGTCACCGACAGCGGACCGCGGATGTCGTCGGCTCAGACGACGACCACGTCCACGACCACGTCCACGACCACGACCACCGCCACGTCAACGGAAACGACCGCCGGCCCGGAGGAGGACGCGTTAAAAGTGTTCCCGTGCTATTACAGCCGAGCGTACCCGGACAGAGTGGTGGCCGACTACGACTGGCATCACACAATCAAGACCCTGGTGGCCGCCGTGGTCATACCGTGGACGTTGTTCGTCGTCTCGTGCACGGTGCTGTGCTACTGGTACTGTCCCGCGTTGAAGAGAGAATTCATGATAGACAAGAGGAAGACCGCAGCGGTCAAAAACGAAAATCCGCAACTAGTGATCAGGTACAGCGCAATAATACAATATATTATATAGTGTGGGTAATAATACGATCGGCTCCGTTGTCCGATCCTGCGCGCGGACACGATTTTAAAAATAATACAACACGTGCCATGAATCCATGATGATAATATGATAATAGAGCGGTGCATAATATTATATTAATATTAATTATTAATCCATGATTTTCTGTTTCTATCTATCGCACGCGCAACATATGAATTTAGAGAAGTTATCTATTTTCAACGTACCAATTGATCAATTAATGCGATAAAAATTTTGAAAACCAATTTCAATTCATCGTCAAGTCTACTTTAGATCGGCTTCCCTACTTTTTTGACTTTGTTCCCAAAAATTTCACAAAATTAGAATTAAACAAATTAGAAACATAAAAATCAACCAAAGTTAATATTTAGGTATATTAAATACAAAATGTAAAAGTATGAGAAAGTCAACATAAAGAAGACTTCACAATGAACTCAAATCGGTTTTCAAAATTCTTATCGCATTATTTGATCAATCGGTACGTTGGAAATAGAAAACTTCTCTAAATTCCTATGTTACACATGTGATAGACAGAGACAGAAAACCATGGCTAAAATCCATTTAATATTATAATATTTTTCATACCATCACATAAGAGGATCCTGCGCACGTCAAGTCTTGCAAACGTACAACATAACAAATCCACGTTCGGGTTTTTTTTGTGTGTTGTTCCTTAAATATTGGAGTAAATTGACCTATTATCAAACATAAAAGGAAAAACACTATCTGTGATTTAAGTGTAATATTCTACACTTGAAAAATAAAGTAATGTAAAAAACGTATGCCATTGCACAAATAATGTTTTTCCCTTTAAATTTGGCCAATCTATTTTAATATTGAAGCTAACAACAAAAAATTGGTACTGCTGAACGCAGATTTGCTATGTTGTACACAAGACGGGTATGGCATCGTCTTAAACACAATAACGTTGGCGAAATGTGATAAATGAATAATTGTAGACCGTTAATGCAAAAATAATAATAATAATAATAATAATGATCTTTTAAATGTCAGTATTCCCTTTAATATTTCAACTTACAATAACCGTTTAACATTATTTTTTTATATTCAAATACATAGCACAAATTATCTAAAAAACTCACCTATTTATCTAGTGCCATATGGCTCTATGCAACAAACTCTTGACGAGGATTGATTTTTTTTTTTCTTATCACTAAGAGAGATATTAATATGTTCACATGAATAACTTTTATATGTAATGCTAGATTTGCCAATCAATTGTAATGCTATATATCTTTTAGATGTTATTATACATTTTATATAAGATATTTATCGTATGTAATATTGTATTTCTTTTATAATATTATTGTTATACTATCTATACTATTGGGCTTCTGCCCGTTTTATTCAAATGTATAAATTATTATTATTATAATAATAGACAGCGAACAAAAAAATAAAACCGCGCTTTGAACTGCATCTAAAATTGATCCAAAAATTATAATGCTCATTTCACGTTTGACGTAAAATTACAGTTATGCATTACTATTAAATTAGTATTCAAACAAATCCGGAACGTATTCATTAGACAATATTTCGATAATAACTTATAGCAGTAAATAATTTCATAGTATTAAGCTAAACCTCCAACATATATCTATACTATCTAACATAAAATGAGTGTTATACAAGGATTTCGTAACATTTTTGAAAACGTTCCAAACTGAAGATTTAACATTATTACCGTTCAATTTATCAATTAAATAAAGTAAAGAAATTAAAAGTTTTAGATGCTACAAATTTCAACTTAATTACATTTCTAATTAATTGACCCCAACATCAAATATAAATTTCATAAATATTTTTTTTAACACAATATTCACAGTTAGATAATACAATTTCAAATAATTAAAATATCCTAAAAATAAAAACTGATAATACAATAATCATACGAAACACAAGTATATTATATTCCCTTCACAATAACAAAATGATATTTTAATTCCTTGAAAAATCATTGGTACTAATGAATTTATCCAACACTTACATATCTACTAGTTAGAAGCAGTATTTAAAAAACCAATCTTTAGTAACTATAATATTCTAATAATTTATATAATATGAATTAGATAAATCGTCAACCAATTTTAAAAAAATTACAAAAATATTTTATCCTTTAACAATAATGGTTATACCTCTGAATAATAATTTAAATTTGAAAACGTAATTTTAATTTTAATTTTTAAATTTACAGAAGAAAGTTATCCAAACAGCCATTCAGCACAGATGAAGAAGAAGACGGAGATTATTGATTAATGAAACTACCTATATACATACTAATTCGCTGCAATAAATGTATTTTTTTCGTGCACAAAAACGAGGGTTACATTTGCAATTCACTGATTTGGCTTGATTAATTACATTAAACTCCGCTTTGATTTCACTGAAACAATCGTTTCAATAATTTCAGTGTACCCAGAAATTGGTTTTCTATACCTCTTAAGTGTTTTTTATACATAAACTTACTAAGACTACGGAAGTGCAATAATGTAAAGTTCTAAATGTATATCGTATACAATTATTTTTATATATTATGTATTATACTTCATAATTTATAATAGTCCATGGTATATTTATAATATTACTGCTTGTTCATGAATAAATCGTCTTTTTTTTTATACAACAAATACTTCTATGTGATTTATATATCAATATCAATAATTATATATAAATGGTATTGAATTGTTTATGTCATTTATAAAATAAAGCACGGAACTTTTAAATATTATCAAAGAAATACAATATTGCGTATACCGATAAATATATATTATCGTGTATATACTAATTAATAATGATCGTGCATTACAACTATAGTGTATATTTTTTATACACATGAGAAATTACACAATATTATGCCTATATTAATTCATTCAGACATTCAACGCGAGATCGTCTTAAACACAATCGATTTGACCTAGTACAAGAGAGGGGCTGACATGTACAAAGGAAAAAAACTTCCACCAGGGTTCGTTGTGGTTTGAAACCCTTCTCCGCCGGTGGCATCAAATAAACAGGGGAGTGTCACTCTATCGGAATTACGTGTTCCGTTCAAATATGCTTTCGTAATGCAACAGTTTTCGACTAGACACACATCGACAAAGATGTATAGTTAGATCCTATAATATCGATCGGTAAAAATTAAACACATTAACGATCAAACGGTTTTTGATCAAAAGCTACACGTAACGAGAACATTTTCAAAAGAATCGCAAACCAAAATATATTTCTGTTTTGATATGCTCCAAAATTTACAACCAAGTACTCAAGAAACAAAAAAAACTGTAAGTATACTAACATCACGATAACTAATAATTATTATACATGATGTGACTATTATAATATAATACGTGTATCACATAACATAAAATGTACATCATCTAGCTTATAAACATTATCTTTTGCCCAAAGCCAAACATAATATTATGATAACATGTTAAGATAACGTATACCAGTATATTTTTTTTTTATTAAATTTCAATTTTGATCTTCATGATAACTGTTCACGCATTAAACTTATTATTTTGTGATTAATAATGCAATTGTCTTCAATTCACTTTAACCGTGGCTTATAATATATTTATAACATCAACAGTTTTAATGGACGTATCTATCATTAGTTACGCTGTGACATAATTTGTAAAATAATACTAAATTAAACTTATGAAGTTAATAAATTAAAATCGAGTTTACTATTAAAATTATTAAATTACATGGTTTATTTTATGGACATTTAATTACCTAAGGATACTATAAATTCATTGAATACGTACATAAATTGAGATCAATTGTACATATAATAATAAAAAATTCAAATATCATGATACTCGTATTTTAAAATAGTTAAGACTGACAACGGGATAGGATACATAAAAACAACTAATAAATCAAATAGTAAAATATTCATACATTTAAAAATGATTATTGATTATGAACTATTAATTAGTCTTTACAAAAATTAATCTATTTATAAAATCAATATATTATCGTACATTTAATCTAATAAATACGTTTTAATATAATGAGTTCAATGACGACGATTTATCCTAAAATGAACAGTACACATGCAATATTATAATCAAAGCTACTTGAATTGCCATATTTCTAAAAATTAACAATATATATATATCAAATTTTATCTTTACATTATATTTTTAACACAACATTTTTTTTCATTATACACACATAAGGGGACATATTTACAAAACCCAAGAAAGAAGAAGTTTACTAACGGCTTGACAAACCTGTCACCGATCAATTTTAATAAGCCTTTATAATAATAAGAATCAACAAAGTTCACCATAAACAAATCCTTTCACCCATAAACAGTACCTACCTACAAATTAGTGCACATAACAAAGAGTAAGTACATGTTCTTAATAATTTCTTACATTCTGCTATGCTCGGCTTTTGTATATACAATTTTATTTTTTACTGCGATACGCACAATTATTCGAACAATAATTTAAGAATATTTATACAAGAACCCTTATAAAAAATACAATTAATTGTTATGAAAAATATGAAAAAACATGAAAATCATGGCCAAGCATTTTAATCAAGTTGAAAACAAATCATTTTTACGAGCAATTATATATACCTACCTAAATTAGTTATATTTTAGACTAGTATTTAGAATTAAAAATCCAGAAAATATTATTAGTTGCATTTTTAAAAAAAAATACACCAATTATACTTATAGATTTATTTTTTCATCGCTTAAATTGTTAGAACCTTTACTTAAAATAAATTAAAACAAATCTATTAATACTTAGTAAAACTATAAATTATTCGAGTTTTAAAAAAAAATATATACGATCCATTACTATACATATAAATTAGAAAATTAATTATATTAGAATATTTAAATATTTCGTTTGCTTCATATCTCATAGTTAACTTAACGAAAAAAAATATAACACACTCCAACCCTTATACGATACAATCACCAGGTACTTAGTACTTCATTATAATTTCCCAGATATACTTCTTAACATTTCATTTAAATTTACATAAAAGTACAACTTATTTTAAAAGGTCACGTGTAGTTATTACAATAGAAATTTAGAGGTTATAAACCTGAAATTATGACCAAGACATTTACCGAACCCTAACTTATAATAACTAGATAGACCTTAGCATTATAATGACCATGTAATCGATTATAATAAGTTTCATTGATGTTTATAGTCGTTAGATAAAATAAATGTATTTAATAATTAATAAATTAAAAACAGAAAATGGCGTGCATTTTTAATGGTTTTTTATTTACTTTAATTTTTATTTTTTTGTTGTACATTATATACATAAACATTGTCGTGGGTTGTACTGCTGTTATTCCATCAACAAAATAAACACACGTTCATTGTTCAGGCGATTGTACAACATTGTTATTACTAACATACACTAATATAATTATGCAATCATGCTAATTAGTTCAGTCGTCGTAAGTTCGCGATAGCTACACGAAGCCGCCGTACTTTTGTTCGCATCCGCCTTTGCCTTTCAGGTCTACGGGGCCAATACGTCACACCGTGAAGTTCCGTGTTGTTCGGTTTCTGTGGTGAAATAAAATACACTTGTGTCGTGTCCGTCCGCGTTATGGGTTCATCGTAAATTTTATTTATTTGGTGTGTAAATTATTATTAATGTAATACGTCGTTAACGTACTCACTCGTCGTGCAAACGTTTTTATTAAATTTACGCGTTGTCGCACGCCGTCAAAGCCGTGATTCAATTCTTCCGCCACCGCAAACGCGGTTATCATTGTTTTTGTATGTATTATTGTTATTCTATATTATTTGTTTAATATTCTTATTTCAATTAGTACAGTACGAATCACATAGCACTCACGACACTTAAGTTGCTCGATCGCCTACGGACCAAATGCGAGTGAATATCCCGAGGCTCAAATATTCATATTCAATTATTATAAGTACATTGCGGGTAAAAATTAATCAAGCAATCGATTTTTTTAGTTTACTAATTTTTAAATAATGTACAGGGGGTTTTTTTTTGTCCAATATCCGGTAGGGAATTGTTTTCACATTTCTGCCTTCTGGTTTCTCAATCGTGAACCCATGTACATCAAATATACTACTATAGCATATGCCTATCGCAATAATAAGCAGGGTTTAAACCACTTTAGTTCAATAAACCTAACAGTTTTTATACAAAATATAGTTACCGATGATTACGCCACGATATATACTACCTAGGTAGTTTTTGGACATCATAAATCATTTAGAACATCAAATAGTTCTAGACATCATTAAATGTGTATTTTTTTTTTTTTAACTTTTTCGGTCCTGTCGCGACCCCACTGCGAACCAATAAGATACCAGCGATACCGCAATAAGTTTTAAAAACAAAAATGAAAAACCAATAGAAACGAAATATAATACTAATATATCAGGGTCGATGAGAGAGGGAGGCAGCTGGGCATATTTTTAATATAGGACCGATCGAGTTATTAATGGGCCGTCGACATAATTTGATAATAAATCTTCGATAAAGTGAATTGAAACACTACAGTATTGGTGTAAGATGATGTATAAACAAGTAACATTTTCGAGGAATAACTTTATCGACCATTTTCAAATAGTCTGGATGTAAGTGATAAGTTACTTGACTGTGTGTATGTGTGTGTGTGAGGGGGCCGGATAAGTTTGTGCCCTTAACTTTTCTCCTCCACGGCCTTGCATTATATTGATGAAATCTGATAAAACGTGTACACATGTGTATGTATATATATGTGTGTGTGTGTGTGTGTGTGTGTATGTGTGTGTGTGTGTATGTGTGTGTGTGTGTATACAATAGATGTAGGTATAACGTTTTAACCGGTTCCGGCAGGAAAACATCAAAAGTCTATGGCGGCCAAGGACCGGGGCAACAACGGTGCAGGCGGCCGCAAAAAGAAAGTCGAACCACCGCCGAAACCCATACCCGAACAGGACAGGCACATATGCGGCCTGATATGCGTGTGCCAGTTGACGTTCGTGTTCAGCTCCGTGTCGCTGGTCTACCTGTCAGTGGCCATCTACTTGCCGGGTTACAGGGCGTTCAACGCGGCAATCGAAACGGTGCCGATCATGTGCCAGACGATCAACTCGACCATGTCCAACAACTGCGAGTGGGCGTCGTGCGGCGAATGGTGCCTGACGAAGGCGTCGGGCAACTGTCCGCAGTATTTGGTCACCGCGCGGCAGAACGGCACCGATATCGGCGTGGAAAACTGCACCAGACTCACGAGCGTCTCATGTCCGCAGGCAAGTGACGACGAACGTTACGCAACGTATGGCGCGCGCGGCTTTGGTCGATATTTTTTTGTTTTTTTATTACCCTCCCCTCCTCCCCCCTCCCCGGTCTTTTATGAACACAAGAGGTGGCGGTCGTCGCCGTCACGCGGCTGCCAATACCACCGCCACCAATCACTATCACCGTCACAACCGCGGCGTACATGACGTGGTCATTAAACCCGAATATTACCAGTGGAAATCAAACGAACGCCCCTGTACGTGCACCAAGCATATTTCCAAACGCCATGTTTTCTGTACATAAAACGAAAAAAATACGATTCCGTCACGCAAAAGTCGCACAGGTTGAACGTACGCGTCGTGCTGCACGTGCGGTGGAAATACGTGGAAAAATTTGAATAAACTTTACCGACCGTATATTATTATAATATGTTGTACAGTACTGTTGTAATACGAACGCCAGCATGCCGCCGCCGCCGGGTTAACACGCATTTCGTGATCGAATAAAATAATATAACCAAGGTGCAATTATTACATTACGAACCGTTCGAACAAGAATAATATTATATCTTTTTCGTTGAATAAAAATAAAGTCTAGGTATACATATAGGAATAGATGGAATATAATATCACATATAGTACGACTATGATATATAGTAGCGTGTTAACTAGTACTCGCATTTATATATATATATATATATATATAGATCAATTCCGCCGTTCCGTAGCACACACACACTCAACAAAAAAAAAAAAAATCCTGTCACGTATAAAACTGCAGCAGCAAAACTCACTTTTCCCTATCTTGTCAAGCGCTATGTATATTATTATTGATAGGTACCCCTGCAGTACCCGTCCAATAGTATAATAAATATACAGTCGCGCTAAGACTTCGCCGTCAACACGACGTTATATTCCGCAGGCCAATCCGGAAACTCTGAAACGTTACAACTGCAATAACAACAAAGAGTGCCTGGGCCTCACGGGCATTATGACCTGCAAACATGGACATTGTTCCAACATGTCGGAACTGTACCAGTGTTACTACAACACAAGCGGCGGGTCAACGTACAATAGCGACGAAGATAACCAGAAGCTCGACGGTTACTTTCACTGCGATAACGGAAGGTAAGAAAAAAAAAAGATTTAAAAAAAAAATGGTCGGAGAGGGCTCGTTTTTTGCCAATTCGTAGCCTATAATATAGGTACCTACTCATAATAATGCGCGTATAGTTAAATAAACTAAAACGACTTTAACGTTGATCACGATTTTGTACAACGTCCGAGTGTAGTTGCAAATCGATCAAATGGCCGTTAGCTTGCGACCGATACTGCAACAAGATCACGACCACGGGGGTGAACGTGTTCCTGCGAGTGGGCGACACGGTTCAAACCGGCGACTGTCAGCGGGTGGTGGCGTACAACAAAGCCAACGGTAACGCGACGCATGGCGAGCAACTGGCCACGCCCAGAGAGATATGGACCGATGAGAACTCGACCATCGGCATATTCATGGCCAGCTGTAACGGCATAACGAAAGACAGCGGCAACTCGCTAAGGTAAATAATATAGCAGTACTACTGCCAAGCGCAGTTATGTCGATACTGAACATGATGAGCGAAAATAGACTGAGATGCAGTTTGGACATGTGATGTCGAGGCGAGAGGAAACAAAAGCAGTAAGAGTGGTTATGAAAATGGAACGTCGAAGGGAAAAGAGGAAGAAGGAGACCGAAACATAGGTGGTCGGATACGATTGAGAATGGTATACAAGGGCTGTTGGTGTGTGCGTGGGGGATGTGGAAAATCGAGAGAAGTTTAGGACAAAGGTGACCGACCCCAAATAGTCGGGAAAAGGCGAAGGCGAAAATAAAGCTGCAAGCATAGCTGCGGCACTGCAGCAGCAATCGCACAAGATATTATTATTACGTTCGGCAAAGCGATAATGTTCAGATTCTGTTATTTTGTTTGTTTTATTTTCTCTCTCTCCCTCTCATTTTCGCTTCTTCCCATCACCAGAGCTGTGGACTGCATTAACGGTACCGTACTCGACGAATCATTAATGCCGCAACTGTTTATCAACTTCACGACGTTCTGGACGATATTCGAGACGAACGACCGGTTGCTCGACGAGACCAATGAATTCGTACCCACACAATCTTCCTTGACGGTCTTCAAATCCAGCAGATTGTACATCAATCAGCAAGGGTGCGTCAACACGTTGCGCAACGAGTGCAAGGATTTCAGCAACACGCACGGCAGAGCGGGCGATAATCACACGGCGCAAAGCCGATTCCCGTGTTTTTACACAAAGGTATATTATACTAAATATTATTTATTATTTTAATAATTTTCTACGTTCGCATGCCGCCGGTCACGTGACATCATTTCGACAATCGACACGGGATCAATTCTCTCGACAATTGTTATTATTATTATTATTATACTTCGTAAACGATCGCTTGCCAAGCATATTATACATTAAACCTATACATGCACTTTACTGATAACGTCACGTCAGTGTATCCCAACTGACCAGTGCGTGCCAAGGGTTTCCCATGGGGAATTAAGGCTTGTGCCGGAAGCGGCGAACTGCACACTCGTTTCAATACACAAAACATAATAATATAGCCCTGCTTTACCATACTCGTTTGAGTATAGAAAAAAAATTTGGGTTCCCTCGAAATGTTCAAGTCCCTGCAATTTTCCCCGAAAAAAGTTATAGGAAACACACCGTCGCCATTTTCTACATCCCCTACGCACATACACAAACATCACTCAAAACATCATTGTCATTTATGTCCAACAATCTCTTTTTTGAGCTTGCTTTTCCACTTTACCTTCAACGTACATTTCCATAACCACTCTTATCAAAAGTTAAAAAGAGGGAGCTCAGTCTCCCTACCTCTGACAATCCCAAATAGACGTTCCCTTTAACAATTTCTTAATTTTTAATATTTTCTAGAACGCTCATTTTTATTTCTAAATTTCACCTCTTATGAAGTATACGACATACGTTCTTAACTGATTAAATAAAAAACTTAAGAATAATCAACTTTTAATTAAAGTAATTAAATTTTTTAAATGTGTAATATTACATTAGGTATCTAAAAATCAACTTGAATTAAGAAAACAAAATGTTGAAGGAATACACATGATGGTTGGACATGTATGGTGTATATTGTGTATATTGCACGGAACGCTTGAAATTTCTTTGGTATTTGAGTCCCCCCCCACCCAGCAGATTGTGTTCACTTCAAACCCTGACGATTCTAATTGCCGCTTACTCTATATATTACTACGTTTGTGTTTGCTCTCTCCTCATCACACGCCCAAACCATCTCAGTCTGTATTTGCTCTCATCTTGTCCACAACTTACTCCATCCATCTGAGCGTTCTTGTTTCCGCGAAACTCGTCCCCCCCCCTCCTGCTCTACATCCTCCCGCCCACAGTATAGCATAATAATAATATACGAGTATTATACGATAATATTGCATTGTAAACATTGTACGTAATCCGCATTGTATTTTATAACTGACTGTACAACAATATAACACGCCGTGTATAAACGTATATGTATATTGTAAATATGTTGTGCGCGTGCGCGCTGTTGTGCAGAACGACTCGTTCGTGGCACTGGCCCGTTTCGACCTGAACAAAACGTGGTGGGAACTGATGATCGGCGTCACCGTGCCCGGCATACTGTTCGCGGTGTCGTTCCTCACACTGCTCATTGTCCACCAGACGGTCAAGGTGGGCGACGACGCCCGGATGACGTGCCAGTGGTGCGCGGACGACGACGCGGCCGCGGCCGACGAGCCGTTCATGAAGCAGCCCTGCCAGACGGCGAAGGAGGAGCGCAAGCGAAAGAAACCGGACGGCGACGACATGCAAGAGCTGAGCGTCATCGAAGCACTGGTGGCCAGGTCGGCGGACATGGCCGTCGGCAGACCGCCGACCGATTGCCCGGACGTGTGATGGGTACCGCTCGGATATTATGACGTATACCTATTCGCCACGTATAACAACGGGAAACGGGCGCAGCGTCAATAAGCCGTCCGTCACCCACCATCACCCATTCCAAACCCTCCCACCAAACAATAATATATAAGAAGATCCTAATCTGGGAGATTTAGAAAAGATGATAATAATAATAATAATAATAATAATAATAATATTATTATTATTATACATAATATCGTAATACGATTTTCATTTCGCGAACGATTTAAAATAAAAAAAAAAAAGCTTTTGCAAAAACCTTATTATTTATTATTATTTATTATATTTTATTATAATAATATTACGAAAGAAAACGGCATTGTTATTTATTATTATCCCCCCCCGTTTAATACGCCCGATACCAAAATTATACGTACATACATAATATACGCGTGTATTTGTAAAGTATAAACGTACCACGTTACAATGCATTACAATACAAGTGTATGAAATAAATATTATAGGCAATATTCTGACCACACAAAACTTGTATTGATGGTCTGTGTAGTCTTTTTGTAATTTTTTTTTTTTGGTCAAACATCTTATTAATATTATATTCACTAATCATTTTTTTACGCTAAGTACATTGTATACATATAAATGTATTACTTTTTTATGTTGTATCACATTTGAATAAATAATAAATTATTTTCAAAAATAAATATCTTATTTCAAACTCGGGGAAGTATTAATGCTGACAGCTCAATATAAAAATCAATAACCATTAATACCTATACATACAGCTATAGAATATCGACTCATCTTCTCAAAGCCATCCTATTACAATTCTTGACAGGTCGACGTCATACATGTATAAACTTTTCGTTGAATATAAAATATGCGATCAAAATCAAGTATTTTACTTGAAATACAGAATATTTTTACAAAAATCAATAACGTATTTTTACTTTAAAATCCATCTACAACATATTTTGCAAAAATGTTTCTTGTCGAATAATGTAAACCAACTCGACACGGTATATAGATACACCTTGCACGTAACTTAATAAAACAAAAACGCACAAAAAAAAGAGACAATATTTAAGTTACACGGGAAAAAATAACCGGTGAACTTTTAACACTGCAACTCGGATAATAATTTTAACCCCAACTGCCAACAGTAATAAATTATGGCGCTTAACGTCACGCGACATTTTGGTTTTTACCGCCAACCTACTCACAAATGACAGTTCGCAAAAGAAATTAATTTCTTTTTCGTCATGGCTTACTGCTTCTAAAAGATATTTCGTCAATTTATAGAAACATTATATAATAAAAATAACCGCATATATTCAAAATACTCTTACTGTATTAGTATTTATAGTTAGAAATTGTTTTATCTTATTTTTTGTTACGATAATTGTATTTATTATTATTCCAAATATATTTTGAATATAATTAGATGTGTTTACAAAATCAAACTATACAATATTTTAAATTCTTATAATATAAAATTATATGAAATTAAAATATATATGTGCAATAGTGAGTGTTTATTTTCAAAATTTCATTCGTAAACAAAAAACTAAATTTATAATATTGCATGTTATTAACTGCGTGTTCAGAATCTAAAATCCATTTTACTTACCAAAACATTTTATGGCCAAGTATATACAAGTATCCTACACATACTTTATTTATACAATTCTATACTAAAAAACATATCCTAATTTATTATAGGTATCAAATAAATTATATATACTAGTCTTTATAAAATACATTTTACAATTGTTGAACTACAATTTTTTTCACCATATTTTATAAGATACATTTAAACTTGCATCTAAAGAATAACTAAAGAATAATCTGAATTATTTAAGAAAAAAAGAATAGTAGAGATTAATTTGAAATAAAAACTACAATTAAAAATGATAATATACTATTGTGTTTAATGTTAAAATGATAGAAGAAAATAAATGTTAGGTAATCTTCAAAATAAAGGTAAACACTATTTGATAGCCAATTCAAAGTATGAAAGATTAATAACAGTTATCAAAATCAATCTCGGATGCTTACTGATTAGTGATTACTAAGTTTTAAAATTAACACTATGGAATTAATGCTTTATATCTTCATAATACAAAATGACAAAAATTATTCAATATTATTTATTACAAATATGCTATATATTTAACAATGCAATTCTAAGATAAAGTTTTCAATACATTTCAATACTACTTCATTTTTAATGAATTTTCCTTAATTTTTATAATTGAAAATAATTTTCTTAATTATGTTCTTTTGGTATTAAAACTTAATCATACTATACTGACCATAAATATAATGAAATACCATCGACCATACTCAATAATGAAATAATAAAATCAACAAGAAGTTGTTGAAATTAGAACACTACCCAGGAAAAAATTCAGAAAAATTAGAAGATATACATAAATATCATAAATCTTTATTACAATATTATTTAATGGTATAAAATATAGCATACTGGAAGATTCATTATCAAAAAATTTAAAGTAGTTATTAATTGTTATTGAATTATTAAATGAATATTTACATAATAATAATATATAATACTAATAATATATACTAGAAATCAACAAAACTATAAACAATTTAATTCGATAAAATAAAAAATTTGATTTTGAAACATAAATTAATAACTTTAAAATATAATATTTATGTATGTATTTTATATACTTTCTACTATCATAAAACAACTTTTTTTCCTTATACATATATCAAAAACTCTTATTCAATTACAATATGTGCACTGTGCAGTGACTAACTTAACTATCTTACCTTTAACTCTTCTTGTTTTTTGTAAGCTTCAGCCATTAACAATTTGCGGTCTTGTTCACTTAACAAAGGTTCACGAGCAGGTGGTCCAGAACCAGTCTTTGTGAGTTTCAATACTACTTTTGTTTTTTCATTGCGCCCTAGATAGTCCTTCATTTTTTTGTTTGGTTCTCGTACTAACTCACGACCAGAAAACCACAGTTGAGCTGTATTTGGTGGAATCACCTGAGTAAAAGCATAAAATAAATTAAATTTTTACTCATATTGCTACATTACATTATGACTACATAATAACCACAAGACATTTAATAAATAGAATTATGTAGTTCACCCATTATTTTCACATAGTAAATATATAAATACAGATTATTAGTACTGTATTAAATAAAAGAATAATTTGTATACATATTTATTTATAAATTAAAATATATAACTGCTCAACAAAAAGGAAAAAATTACTGCCAACTTTATTTAATTATCTAAAATATCAGTTTAATGTATACATTGTCAATATGTAATCTATTGCAACTTCGTCCAATTATAAAACCAATATCAAAAAATATGTAATAAATGTTGATAAAGGTAGGAGTAAAAGCTACATCTTGATGGGAACACTTGGGTTTTAAAACACCTAATCTGCATTAAAAATTATTACATCAATAGAAAAAAAACTGTGTGCGGAAAGATAGGATAGCCCCAATTTTACATGGATAATAAAACACTACACAGTGTTAAGGGACAATAATTTCACTCAGAGTTCAGACTATGATTTTTATCAATACATTTTTCAAACATATTATATTTGCTAGTTACAGTACTTGTAGTAGAAGTATTAAGTAAATTATTTAACTTAGATCAACACTTTAAAGGTACATAAATAATGCCAAAAAGTATTCAATGTCCAAGAAGGTATTATTCTTATAGTAATTTAAAATTTGATACGTTTAAAACAAGTAATAAATTTAAAAATATTATTTAAAATACTTAAAATTGGTTTAACAACTATTTGTGTTATGCTAAAATAAGCTAAGACAATTTCAATCAACACAAAAAAAGAAAAACACAAAAAATGATTGATTATTACATCCCAAGTTAGACAAAATTAAGTACTGCAAATATTAATAAATACTTAAATTAATAATTTCACAATAAATTAGTAACAAGTAAATAAGATAAAATAATAGATAAATTATATTAAAAAACATATGTAATTGTTTAAAGTATACCTCATATTAGTTCAAAATTCAGACATAAAATCAGTAAAATTAAAAAATCTTAGAACTAGATGGGTATAATTTATAATATTATAATATATAATAATATGATTTAATATATTATATAATTGATTCAACTATAACAAACACATTTATAATAATATAATATAATTATTAAAAACAAACAATGTACAAAAAAAATGTACTCAAAATGACACTTAATTTTTACCTCTAATGATGCATGTGTCCCTGTAAGGTCCTCATTATTTTCTAGCTCAAGTCTAATGTTATCATGAGGTGGCAAATTCATCGGATAAACAATCATAATAGCACCTCTTAGCAGATCAAGTGCTTCTTGAACTTTCTTTTGAGTTAATGAAATCTGAGACTGAACTAATTTCTACAAACAAGAATAATTTATAAATACCGTTAATAATTAATTTTATTAAAATATTTACTTTAGACATGCAAGCTTTGACTTCTTCAATTGTTTTAGTGAGTACATTTTGCATTTTTTCATTAGGTTGTTTTCCATTTCGACGACCCACCGGATCTTTTTCAAATGTATATCCACCACTAGGAATACACTTTTCACCCCAATTATCAACCAATTTAAGTTCACTCACTTGTTCATCAGTCAATCCCATAATTTCGGATGGGAGCAATGTACCATGTTTCTTAAGTTCTTCCATTTCTCAAAAAAAAAAGAAAATTAAGGGTCAATTTTAAGCAATGATAACATTTGTTGGTAAATAACATTTACAATTAAAGGTTTACATATAAAAAATATTTTATTCAATAAATAATAATTACCACTACAAATTCTGGATACTTTTAAACGGCCATTATATATTGATGTTATATTTAATGTACATTCTTCAACAGAAGTTTCCAAGGATGCATCATACAAAAATTGACTCTCATCCCCATACTTAACATGAATCAGTACCATGTTTCTAATCTCCACAATACACTGAAGGAATGTAATTCAAATATTATACAATATATATTGTACATACATTTAAAATTAAATTAAATTTAAGTGTACAAGCATACAAAACTGTAACTTATAATAATAATTGCATTATACATAAATATACAAAAATACAGCTAAATGTTGGCCACAACTATTTTTGTAAATAGAACATACAATTTACAATTCATTAATCTATAAAAATGAATTACATAATAAAAATATTTGACTACATTCAGTCTTACAATTTTTATAAATTGGTAGTGATTTATAGTTTATATATAGTTTATATAGTTCACAAACTTGAATATTTAAAAGTTTTAATTACAATGACTTACATGAAACACAGTTAACACATAACTTTGGCAAGTAATATTTCCTTTTGAATTAATCAAAAGTATGCATATGATTTTTATATTTTACTCATAATATAAATATAATTAATAGTTATAATTCAAAATAAGTACAATGAAGGTGTGGAAAAAATCACTTACTCCTTTATTAATAAATATATATATACAGGTATTTAAAAATAATAAATAAATCACTCAGATAGGTAAAACAGCCACGTCAACAAATAACTAAACTGATAAAATATTGAGAATAAACATTAATTCTTAGTGTTATGTTTGACATATTATTTATTTAAATTTGAAAAAATAATTCAGACCAAAGATTGCAGTACTATATTATATCATAGTATTTCACATAATTTTTATTTTTTTTTTTTCACCACTGTATTTATTTACATGAACACAATGGTTGAATCTGAAGAAAAAAGGTAAGGATCGATTCAAAGTATAATTGAATAACTGCCATTCCAAAACACATTACTAGAAGTAACCCGGATAAAACAAAGATATACATAATAATATGGGAAATTATAACCCCCTCCTCCGAATTCAACCAAAGTACGTAAAAGTTTGTTTATTAAAGAATTTGATTGATGATAGATAATAATAATTCTTATAATTTTATCAATATTTAATCAGAAAAAGTTTTCATCAACATCATAGATATTTCATAGATTTGATTTGATACAATGTATGATACAATGTAATAATTTTAAATCAAATTTTCAAGATCCATACAAAGAAGAAATTTTCAAACTCATTCAATTTATGAACGGTAAAAACAATATTTATATTGGTTTACATTTTTTTTAATACCTACTCTGAGAATATATTTATACAATTTACCCAATTTCTACTCGTGGACAGTAAATATTTTATCTACATAAAATCAAGTTTACATACGTATATAGTTTAAGAGTTTCAGCTTACCAATTGTGTAAAGTAATCTTCTGTGAGACAATATTAAATAACAAGTCTTAATCCACTTTTATCGTTAACCACAAATGGTGAGTGCAATAGTTGTAACGTGAAAAACAAAACCACACTTAAAACTTCAAATACTTAAATTCAAAATTCAATAAATTCCTTTGTTCTCAACGATACCCAAAACCTATTAAAATAAATGCAGTAAACAGTTAACACACTAAACACTGTAAACATAAACAAGTTATCAAGATAAAAATTAAACCGGTTGCCATGGCAACTACTGTACAATAATATTATGATACGAACTAACGACTAAACGGCGTCATAAAATCGCCACCGTCACATCTACCACCCTTTGTGATTTGTAATTTGTCTCGTTGATTCGTAACACGTCTTCATAATAAAATTATAGTACATGGTACGTCTATTAGTAAATTAGCATCTAATCGTCTACTATTGCCCATCATAATATTCATAAATATATTAAAATTTACTTGCGAAGTTATCAAATTACTATTGCTTTTGAGTTTTTACTTTCCGATGCAATATGGTTCTAATATAATATATTTTATTATACTGTGTTTCACTACAATCATGATAAATTCTAAATAATGGTTTTTATTTTTATTGTATACTATGCTGAAAATGTTCTCCGTAAATCGTAATGATTGGTAAAAATATTTTAGTCCCAAGTACCAAGATTAATTACAATTTTATCGTAAATCAGGAGTTCAGAAATACTGCTGTAGCTATCTGTTAAATAAATTCCAAAATAATTTTGTTGTTCGTGTCGGAATTGGATTGGCGAATAGACATTCAAATGAAGTTATAGGCAGTGGCGGTGCGTCAGGAAAGACTTTGAGACGGCATCTTCCCAATAATTATAACATTGGAAAAAAATTTGTTTTATAGCGTTTTCCATCGGTCTGCACTTTTGCACTAAGTGTACACTAGAATAGTTCACTGATAATCGTACTGATGCAACCACAGACATATGTAATGTTTTATATGTCTGTGAGTTCAATACACGGTCTTAGAAGATCTTTTAAGGCCATGGTGATTCAATGTATATATTTTATATATTATTATCAATTTTTTTATCATCATAATATAAATGTTTATAATATCAAGGGACAAGGACATTGTACAAATTAAATTGTTTATAAACTCCTTGAAAAAGTAATTTCAGAGTCTTTCTCTCTTATACACATTATTATGTTAATGATCTCTCTCGCATATATGCTGGCTTCAAGGTGTTCTACACAAAACGAGCGTAATGCGCGGTCTATAATATATGGTCTATATGGGTGCAATATAGTGCAAGGCAGATGAAACCACAGATATATATATATATATATTATATAATATATTATTATATTATATATATATATATATATATATATATCTGTGACCGCAAAAGACTCGTGCGATTAAAAACTGGCATAGTGCATTGACGTGAAACATAAAATAGTCCACTCGGTGCACATTCATCTTGCCGATGGAACATAGAAATGTGCTCTAGTGCAGTCGGAGCAGGTCGGTGGAAAACGCTATTAATTTTCTTTAAAATATATTCAAGTGTTTGTGTTATCTATTTATGTAAATATACTGTTGTCAACTATATTTACAATAAATATATGTGTGTGTATTATATTATGTCCATCGTGGGGTGAACACGTATGATTCAATGAAAATACGTTCTGAGCTATTTTCGGATTTAGCGATAAGGTTGGACAGCGCCATCGTAAAACGAATGAGACGGTCGAACGGTATATCTTAAATCGTGGTCTCAATTCTAATAGATACCTAGGAGGTAAATAAAAGTTCGGGAGGAATCGCATCGATAATGGTTACTGTACAGTACGGTCTTCTATCTTCTAAGACCGTTCTGTACAGTGTACGGAATCCGGAAGGCAAGACTAGTCTCTGTCATGAACAGCCTATGATAACAAAATTTTCATCATAGTCTCTGCCAACGGGCGACACGACGTTATTCATTGCGTATATTTGTGTAGTGCGTTATCTTGTAGCGTTTTTGATCCAATATTGAAATAATGGAATCAAAACATTGTACATTAGATGAATTATTGGACAATGATTTTCATTCATTTACACAAAAATTAAGTCTCCCCATAAATGTTATTCACGTACCGCTACTGGTTATAAGGATATCTAATATTTAATAATCATAATTTAGAACAAAAAAAAAATATATAAACACGATAATTTATTAGATCAATTTTATTTTATTCTAAAATAATGAATATTACAAATATTAATACAGAAATTAGAAAAGGCAATAATTATCCAAATTTACTTTAAATAGTGATATCGTAAAACGGGGTGAATAGGCACAATGCGCGATGGTGTGAATAGAAACAAAATAGGGAAAGTTATTACTTTGATGTCTCCCCGACTGAATATTCACGTTATCAATATGAAACATTCACTAAACCGAATGTAGATAAGTACGAAATTCGATGAATTCTGAACGTTCCGTTTATTTCTACCACAGAATATATGAACTCAGAAAGGACACAATGAAAATGGTCGGCCATCTTCCCATTTAGCAATCATTATCAGTCTTATCATACCTGCTTTTTTTCATGGTTGTTGTGATTTATAGTGTTGTATTATTTTGTATAAACATTAAACTATTAGGTATATAACTGCCACAAAATTTGTAAAAACTAAAAATGATGATACATAATATTAGGTATGGAATCAAATGTGCCAACCCAATGAAATGGTATGTGGAGAGTGATTTAATGCTACAACTGTCTAGTTTTAATCCAGATATTGACTTTCTTGTGGAGGACAAACCGTATCAAAATTCCATTAAATTATTAATTACTGATGTATGTGAATATTTTATATATCCGCGTAATTAAAAAGGTTGGGAATCGCTGATGTAGACAATAGACATATAGTATATTATATTGTACCTACATAAATGTTTAATATGTAACAACATTAATTGAAATATGAAGTGACATTTTTACTAAATTTGGATTACCAAATGTTATTAGTTTTAAATAATGGTCCACAATTTAGAATGAGTGAGTTTATTGAGTTATGCAATAATATAATACCAGTATTAAATGTTATACATCTACTCCTTTCCACCCAGTTACTAATGGGACAGCTGAGAATGCAGTAAAATTATTTAGTTAGGCATATACAAGGCTTTAAATGATAATCAAAATAAAAATGTTACATTAAATACATTAATTTGTAGTTATTTATTAACACACAACATTGAGCAACAAATAAAAAAAACCATCGGTGTTTATGGTTGGAAGACCACTAAACATTTGGATTTTATTATAACTCTTAGGAAAAAATTTCAGAAACAGAATAAATAATAAAAGCACTATAGAGAGGAAATATTTGTGAAAAAAAAACAATGTTTTAGCAACGGATTATTAAAATCCAAATAAAAAAGTTGGTTAAAAGAAAAAGTTGAAAAAATTTTAGAAGAAAGAATGTATTTAATGCATATTATGGAAGAAGGGGATATAATGTACAAGACTTTTAAACTAAATAATAAAAACTAGTTTGTTAAGACTGTTGAAATGACTACTAAGCCTAATAAAGGAATATAAGTAGAGAGCAAAGCTGATCAAGTAATTTAATTTTTTAATTATACATTATAATGTATATATGTTTTAAAATAGTTTAAATTATGTATTCATGTAAAAATTATTATACAAAATATGTATAGTGTATACTATTTTATTCATTAATACTAGATTTATCAAAAAAGATTTTATACAATTATTTAAATCGAGTACAATAATTATTTAATATCAGTTCGGTGATCATACTGGTGATAAATGAGAAGATGGCCGACACGTTTTTCGTTCGGTCCTATACTACCCATGTTAATTCTTATCAGTGTCCGGGCCATGTCCGGGTATAGCACGATTAAAGATAATATGGTTACGCGACGGCATATTATACAAAAGCCTATAGAGAATACGGCCCACAAAGTGCTCACTGGCAATGTCACTGCAAAGTGGCGCTATCTGTCCGTTCAAAAACGCAACATACATTTTAATACGGAATTTGAAATCGTATTTTAATTTTGTTATAATTTATGCTATATAAATAATGATTGGAAATATTACTTCCAAATTTAGATATAAAATGGATTTTATTTTGTTAAAACTTTATTATACATCTTTATATTAATATGATAATTGGCAATATATTCTAAGAATTAATAAAAACAATTGAATGAAACTGATGTTTATATTTATAATTTCATGATACATTATTATATACCTCATCTATACAATATATTAGTATTTTTAAATTGGTATTGATTATAAATAGTATTGAACATTGACTCAAATAGTTGATTATTTCAAGTATATAAACTGAATTTTTTTTTTGATTAAAAATGTCTTGTTGTGTCCGCTTACAACATACTATTGCGAAAACAACTTTCGGAGTTCCTAAAGATGAGAGAGAAAAATCCATGTGGGAAGAAGCTTTAGGCATAACTTTAAAAAATAGCCTTCGGGTATGTGCCTCTCATTTTAATAAAAGTGACATAATAAGTTCATGGAATTCTGGTTTGAATGGTTTGAATTCTGTAAGCTGAAGTTAAAAATATAATGGATACATCTAATAAATTAAATTTTTTTATAAATGATTCAATATATTCACAGGTACATAGTAACACGCCTGAAACAAAATTTAAAATATGAAGTTAGTATTTAATACTTAGAAATAAAATTAGGAGTTGTAAAAGAACCTGTAAGCAAACCTTCTCAACATGAAAACTAGGGGATTTCTTACACATCCAAACCGTACTATCTTTTTAATGATTAAAGAGTTTGAATCTTGTTTTGGAAAACATGCCGATTCTATTAATGTTTTTGAAGATACTCTTAATGAATTCCGTCAAAATTCAAATTTTAAACTGCAGTGGAGATGTGCAAAACATAAGGGTCAAGTTATAACTAATATTTAAATTCAATACATGATCATGCGTATACGCCAGTATACTAAAAATCAAGAAAGTAAAAAACAAAATAAAACGAAGAAAAAATTAGCAAAATTAGTCACCACTTAAAATCATAGCTATCACATTAAAATGCATAACTTAACCTTTCTCAATAATTTAATATACTCAATTGTTTTGATATGAAAATATAATTTGTTAACAATTGCACCGAAGTTAATAATTTAATTTCTTAATCTTAGAAATAAGATTTAAGTTAAATTCTTCAAATGTATAAAAAATTTGTTTAAAATAACAGAATCCATGCACCATGATTCGTGGTACCATTGATTATTTTATTTAAATATAAAATAGTATTTACCCATTGAAATTTTAAATTGCATAGTACGTTTAAATCGTTTTATGTAGAGTTTATAATTTGTAGATAATTGAACAGACAGAGAGGAGCACTGGGCAGTTTCATTCGTCGTAAGCACTTTCAGAGACGTCTAATATTTGCTTGTTGCGTAATCATATTTTCTTTAATCGTGGGGCATAGGCTTAGATCATATACTATGGATGTAGTTATGCGAATACCAAGTTGTGTCCAACATCATCCCCGCCACCTACAAAATTTCACGGTACACAATAGATATGCGCATGCCCAGAAATCTAAGCAAATGATACTGTTATACTGATGAAATGATAAGTGATAACTTTGAAATTTTTCAAATTTTTGAATTTTGTTGACTTTTAATTAAATTTATTACCAACTAATTTGGCTCCAAAATTTTAAATTTAATTATTAATCTTTTTTCATGAACATGGGTAGAGTTGTTTTATTGCCAATCGACGCCATCCAAAATGTCAGGCTTAACACTGCACCCGTAAGTTATAAATGTATTACCATTGTTGTATTATAGAATGAATACTTGGCTGGTATATGATCTAATGGCATAGGGATAAAAATTGATAGGCAACAACTGATAATAGTTCTAATAAATTATTACGAAAATCAACGGTTCTTGTTATCAGGTAAATATTATAAACATTTAAATTTTTCTTGTAACAATTATTTTTAAATGTAGTCAAGTTGTATAAATCGTAAGTATTATTTAACAAAATTAATAAATCATTTCAATATGTAGATTAAACTGACTTTTTTCATTTTAAGGGTGAATAGAAACAGCACCGTGATGGGACGTACGTATGTACCCAAACGAGGTCTGAAGTAGGTACAAAAAAACAAATCAACAAACCTAGTGTACTAACTCAAGTGTTTTCACTGCCATTATGTCATGTGTAAAAATATATAATGTGTTTTACATACGACTATTTTTTCTCATATACTAATTGAGTTAAGTTAAATATGGATTGTCAATTTAAAAATAAAAATATTTTCTATAAAAAATTGAAAATCTGCAGTTTCAACTACATAAGTATAAATTAGCTTAAAAAAGTTATAAGTATAACATGAAAATTATTAATATTTAAAGTATATTTAATAGGAAATTATCTAAACTTTATAAGTCATGAGTCATGGATTTTTTTAGCTTATACGCAAATGAAATTTTAATTATTAAACACTTATGTTTGTATTCGTGTTAAATATTATATTGATAAATTTGTCACAGTTATGGGAGTGTACTTGTTCATAGCAATTTTCACAGTCGGTGAGTTATAATAATTTTATTATACTATTATATTTTATTTATTATTCTTATACAATCTAAGTACCTATGTTTTATTATTAAGTAAAAAATAAATATATTATATTGAAGGTAACATAACATTTTCCTTTTTTTTTTAAGAAAAACTTATGAATTATGATGGACCTTGTATTACACTTTCAAGTTTTTTACCAATCATAAAATACCAAAATAAATTTAAAAAACCTCGAGAATTTAAAATATTGTAAACATTGTAAATATATTTCTATAAAACATATATAAATTACCAATAATAATATCTAATATTCTATATTACGTATTTATAATTTAATTTATATGTATTAAATAATACTAAATAATAGCATTGTTGTAATATAACCACGAAAAAAATGATTTCCGGTTGAACAAGAATAACTAATATTTGTTTTGCTACTACCTAATTAATATTTTCTTTAAAAAAATCCTCCAATTTTAATCTTATATTTTTTTTTTTTTGAAATACGCATGTATGATGAAATACTGCAATATTAACAGTGTCATTAGATGGGATTGAATGATAAAAATTTGAATAATAATAATAATAATTGATAACGAATAAAAATAAATGAATAGATTAAGATCGTTCATGATTCACAAGAATTGAACGTGTTCTAATGCCATTTTTTATTAACATATCCACATCAAGTCGGTGAAGATATTACTTATCTTGTTTAGTTGTTGGAAGTTATTTCCGCATCGAAATAGGATGTTAATAACTGCCCAGTTATTTATATACCTGTCATATCATTTAAGAAATATTTTACATAATCTATAGTCATATGCAGTATATTTTATATAGGTACTATATTATTATCTTCTGCATTATATTTCATTTGCTAATTTATAAAAAAATCAATTATCAGTTCAACACTATATTTATTTTGAATAATATTTATAGTTATATAGACTTACAGAACTTACAAACAACCACATATTGAAATCAGTTGTCAATCTAAAAATGTTGGTTAAATATTTAAATGATAAATCATAAAAAATGCCATGATAAAATAAATACATATAATCGGGTTACATAATATAGATCCGAAAATGATATTGTGATACCATGTGATGAAAATAGTAGTTATAGATATGATGGTTTACTTGATATTGTTTAAATATTAAGTAAAAGTAGTTTCGGTTTAGATATTGATATTATTTTACTTGATATTTAAAAAAAAAAAAATATTTTAATTTTTGAAACCACAATGCATATATAAAATACTTACACTTACTTATCGTTTTCATCCCAGTAGCAAATTTATATATTTTTTCTGTATACAGGGAGCTTTTTGATCCCAACCGTAGAACCTGCTGTACTGGCTCAAACAAACGATAATTCAATACTTACAAAAACGATCGATAAAATCGATGAAGTGGATTTAGAAAATACAGCCAATAATTAAACGAGAGTCGTTGTAATTGAAGATATTGAAAAAATGTTAGAGGATGATAAACAGTATTGCTCTATTTTCCCCCCAGCTGGATGTTTCGAAAATGGTAAACCAGACGCATTAAAAAATGACGTGGAACTGTTTCAAGAACAATTTTGTCCTTGGTTAGTAACATCGCCAGTACCTTGTATTATAATATTAATATTAATAATACATATTTATTACATCTGATATTAATAATATAGATACACTGATTAAAAATAATCTGGAAAACATGCAATATTATTTTAAATCCCGCAATACGATATTACAATACATTTATTATAGGTACCAACTATTTACTTGTTCAAATTCTATTACAATGATATTGCTGCAGCTGACTTCAGTATTTAACTTTTTTGTTTATCATTGATTATCCTCTTAATTTAGTTATATGGATAGAAAACCAAAAATCGAAGAATAATTAATATTTTTTTATTCAGATATGATTAATAAAAATAAAATAAATATTTATTTCTGATAGTTTTTTTTCGTACAACCCGTTTACAAAAGTTTTCATAAAAAAACAAAAAAAGAATTTGAGAGCAGTACAAAAATGATTAAAAGATTGATATTGTCATGAATTCATGTTTATGGTTGATGTTTTTTTTTGCCAATTACAGCCGTAGATCTTTCAAATGTATGGAAGAGTTTGCCAGGCGTTGCTTGTCATCAGACCCACATTACTATGATTTCATTATCAGGGTTTTGACTAGAAATAATGTGGTTCTCTAGTTAAATCTATGTACCAATGCTCCTTACGAAAAAGGTTTATTTCAAATCGCATAAATTATGTGTCGAAAACAGTAATTGTCGACTTGCCATTTTAATTTTATTTTTCCCCTTATACAATTTACAGAGAACTTGCAGCACGCGGAGTGCCTACATTTTGGAAAGTTGTTATACAGTGGCAACTGTTCACATAAATTTGAGGACGGAAGAAACAACATTACGTCGGTCGGGTGAGTTTTAGTACAGTTTTAGATACTTACATATGCATATCTCTGTACCAAAAAGTGTTTTGCCGCAATCGTTCACTCACGATCATTACCGATCGATATTTATATATTATTGATATTCACTATCGATTGTTTATCATTTTGCAGTTTGACATTACAAAAATATGTGCAGTGCGTGGTGAACATCGTAAGGGTCGCGTGCAGTAAAGACACTGCATTGTTTCTAAAGGAGTACACGTTTGCGTTGAACATTTCGTCTTATGAGGTTAGTATTTATAATCGTTGTCATTGCAATGACCAATATTTTATCACAATACGTTAATCTCCTTTATTGATTTTTTCAAGTTATGTAGTACAGAGCAAAGACTTTTTTTGAATTGCCAAATGGTTTTTTTTAAATCCTTAAATTTTATTTAAGTACTAAAAGAATACAAATTACAATCCAATATCAATAAAACACTCTCCTATAATAAGTTTTTTCGTGCTTATTTGAACAACATTAATTTATCGTTTGGTCGTCCTATTATAGTATTATACGAAAGTGATACATTAATACATATATAAACCTTTACTTGTCTGTGTTTTTAATATTAATGAAACTTATCGGAAGAAAAGAAATAATTACTTTTAAAGAACTTTGATAGTATTCTTGAAAACAGGTGTTCATGAATAATAACAGATTGTAATCGCGTATTTTCATTGGTTAAAAACTAAATATTCCAACTTAAATCATTTAACTTTCGTGAAGATAGAATTATAGATAACAAGTCGAAATTCCTTAATCAAATATTATCCTTATAAGGATTGGAAAAGTAGTCTTTATAATTATCATCTATCTTTAACAAAACCTCCTACTTTATTATATGGTTATAATATTCAGTACTTTATGTTATGCATATTAATTGCCCATATTTGATGGGGTTTTTTTGTTTCAGCATGGTCACAAACTTATTCACATGCCCAGGTTCGATATTTTCTAATTTGATAGGCTGAACAATTTGAGAATCGTCGCTACTAAAAGAACATTTTTTTTATACGTAATCATTTAAATAAATTTAACAATTTTATCAATTTTATCAATTTAATCATTACTTTTTTTTAATATTTTTACTTATATCTAATAATACTTTATATACTACAACAACTAAATAAATAAACAAGCTTTTGAGTGTCCTCAATTTGTATTTATAATTATTGCATTTTTCATTCCTTAAATTTGTTTAACGCCTGTAATAAATACCTCTCTTTTCATAGATTTGTATATTTTATAATACATTTTCAGGGTATCTTTGACACGGTCCCATGTTATGGACGTATGAGTGTTATAAGTATAAAATTTCGAATGAAAAATTTAGCGACAGTACGGGTTTAAACCCGCGTGCCGAGTAGTCGACGTCTAATCACTAGGCCACCGCATTTAATCTTTCTCTTGCGTGTAGGTAAAGATATCCACGTTGTACTAACGCATTGCGTCTTCTTGAACCATAGATAATGGTCAAGGGGAGAGTGGTTCTGAGTGATCTGTAGTCTATGGCTCCCAAAAATGTTATACATTTTTAACCATCGAACAGTTATTGGGTTCTGGATTACTAGATTCATTCAATAAAAACGAATGGTAACTCGCTCTGCTATACGATGAGGGTGAAGTGGACTTCGGTCATATAGAGTTACTGAGTAGATCATTATAATAAATGTCTTAAGTTTGAATATAATGTTAGGTATCGACTATCAAGTATCATTGTATACAAAAAACATTTCTGAACGGAGATGATTTGTCAGTCTAGAATATATATATAATATTATATTTAAATTAAAAATTGTAATATTATATCAATATTTGCTCTTCAGACGCTTATAAAAAATAATTATACCTTCGTCATTTAATTATTTTTGAACAAAAGTAAGAACAACCCATGTGGAATCTTTTATTAAATTTTCAAGTGTTATTTTATCCCGGCAATTTTTTTTTTTTTTTTATCAACAATAGTAAAAAAAAAAAAAATCAATTCTTTCGAATGCCTACAAATAGCTTAAAAAATAGTAAAATATTTTTTAAAAGAAAATGCCAATCTAAATAACGGGTAAAAGTTTCAGGTTTCAACGATTTTCGATTTTTTATAATAATTGCGAAGTACAACTTATATTAAACCTTATATTAAATTTTCAAGATTTGTCGGGCAGCCAAGTATACACCCGCGCCGACACACTAGTGTTCAATTTTCTTGTCGAACCTGTTGAGTATTTTCATATTTGTACACAACTAATATTCGGTCAGTTAGTGAAAGGGTTGCGAAATGTTCGAATTGTCCGGAACGCGAATATTATTTTATGCTCCGTGTCCAGACATATATCGGTTTGCGCAGTTACTAACACGATTTTACAACGAGATAATATGTGTTTCTTAATTATTTTAAACATTACACATAGGAATTTATTGATTTAAGTACATTGAACATTATCTACATTTTATTAACGAATGCCAGGAATATCACAGTGATATGATAATGTTGCCTACGCCGTGTTAAATATCTCGACGGCCCTGGCCAAAAACATTACTCAGATAGTTATTCCGTTCGAAAGTGTCTTATGTTTTGATTAGTCTCTTCGTAACCGTCTTCATTGCATATCGAAAATCCCCATCGTCGTATCATTTTCATAACTCTTGTCAGAACTTTTAAATTCAACCGTGGTAATTGCAAACAAGCTTATTTCCGGTAAGACAAAAACACGAATATTTGAAACTACTATTAAAAGTCATTATTTTACTATTAATTGTAAATTTTTATTTTTTGTCGTATTAACTTTTATTCTATTCAGTTTGATGTAATATAAATTCAAACTGTTGAACAACTAACAAAATAATATTAAATTTACAGTAAACTGCAGCAACACTAAATTGCTCTTGCATGTCATTTATCCTCATTCACACTACCTGACAGCCCTCCTCGACATCTCAAAAAACAGAGATACCGATATTCTTTAAACTAAATTAAAGGAATAAATTATTATTTCGTTTTAATCTAGTATAGCCTTCCTGTCTAAATGGCGATATCTCTTTCACTATAAATTAATAAGTGGTAAAGTTAACTCGTTCTCTTCTTTTAGAACTAATTTCTTTCCATACCTGCATCAATATTATTCACGATCTTGTGTTATTTTTTTTATTAAAAGCACTATACTAATTCTGTGTATAAATACCGAAAGAAAATTTTAAAACTAGTAATTGAATTTAAACTTGACTTCTGCGTTGATTCCATGAATGTTAACTTTTCACTATTATGTTAATAAATATGTTACAGACATGTTGGCGTACATATTCATAGCAATTTTCACAATCGGTGAGTTCAATTTATTTTATATATATTTATTTACTATTTTTTGTACAATCTAGGTATGTTTTATTATGAAGTAAAAAGAAATACTTTGTATCAAAGTACGGAATAAGACTTAGGTACCTTTTTTTTATTATAAGTAAAAACAACTAATGATAGTCCTTATATTAAATGTTTGAGTTTTTTACAAAGTACAAAAATATCAAGAAACATTTAAGAAAATATTTATGAATATATATATATATATATATAATATAATATATATTTTATTATAGCATACAAATTAGCAATAAATAACTAAAATAAACCTAAAATAGACTAAAATAGTTAAATTATAATTTTTTATAATTATAATTTCGTCCCAGTAGTAAATTAATATTTTTTCTTCCAACAGGGAGCATTTTAATCCCAACTGAATCTGCGGTACTGGCCCAAACCCAAAATAAGGCAGTATTTACAAAAAAGATTGATACAATGACTAAAAAGGATAAATTCAATATGGTCAATAATTTCACAAAAGTCATTCAAATGGATGAAATCAAAAAAATGTATGATGATGACAAACAGTATTGTTCTGTTTTCCCTCCAGTTGAATGTTTCGAAAATGGTAAGCCAGATGAATTAAAAACCTCGGTGGAAATATTTCAAGAACAATTTTGCCCCAAGTAAGTAACATTGCCTGTGCTTTGTGTTATAATAATAATTATTAGTAACACCAAGAAAATAATCTATTTCGATTATCTAATTTTATTTTAACATCAATGCCATGATTACGATATATTATGAACTACTATTTTACCTATTCCAACAATTTACTAGTTTTGCGTCTACTACGATAGTATTTCTAAAGTTTACTTTAATCATGTCTTTTATTTATTATTTTATTTATCATTTCTATTTCTTTAGGTTTAGCCCGGGTTTAGATACCAACAAATGGTTCTTTTTTAATAAGTCAAATAAAATAAATTTTTCTTTAATACTTGTCATTCGTACGACCAGTGTTATACTCGCAAATAAGCAAAAAATTATTTAGAGGACAATTTAGAAAAAATCAGAAGATCTACATTGCGTTGTTATGATTTCATGCTTGTGTGTTTTTTTTTTTATCAACTTCAGCCGTGGA
The DNA here is from genome assembly GCA_025469195.1 of Chaitophorus viminalis. Taxonomy (NCBI): domain Eukaryota; kingdom Metazoa; phylum Arthropoda; class Insecta; order Hemiptera; family Aphididae; genus Chaitophorus; species Chaitophorus viminalis. The sequence continues at coordinate 88,340 of JAIPRK010000999.1, forward strand.
TCATTCAAATGTATGAGTGTATTCGCTGGACGTTGCGTGTATTCAGGCCTAGATGCCTATATAATATTAGCCAAACTGTTGATTGAAAATCCTGCGATGCTCAAGTTGGATCTATGTACCGACGGTCCTTACGAAAATGGTTGGTTTCAAATGATTTTTTTATAACTCATTTATGCGCCATTTGTCGACCAATAATCGTCGATTTGCCGTAGTAATTTATTTTTCAATTAATTTGTTTCCCCCTTCATACAATATACAGAGCACCTGAGACACACGAAATATTTACGTTTACTAAGGGATGAATACAAAACTAAGTGTCAGCAAAAATACGGGGACGATAAACACAACAATGTAACGTCTTTTGGGTGAGTTTTAGTATACATTATTTTATGTAAATACGCGCACTTAGTCATACAAAAAGACGTATTACCACAGTCATACACTGTACACATACGATCGTCAACGACCAATGCTGATATTATAGACCGTTAATCATTTATCATGTTGCAGGTTGGTAATGGAAAAATATTTCCATTGTGTGGAAAATATAACCGTAGACTATTTCGGCGTGAACTTTCTCCGGGAGTACACGAAAATGATGAATATTATGATTGTGTCTGATGTGGTTGATAAAGATTACCTTAAGGTATAATGCCTTTAAAAAGACCATGTTTTATCATGGCTCATATTATTATTCTTTATTTCATTTTTAAAGCTGGATAGTACAGTATAATGTGTAAAGGTTTTTTCAAATTCCCAAATGTTTTTTTTATTTTCATTAATAAATGAAAGAATAAAATGCACGTGTCAATATTTTTAGTGAGTCACTAACATAATTAATTTATCGTTTACTCGTACCATTATATTGTGATGATACCTATACTTTACTTTTCCATGTGTGACTAAATTTTAAAGACTATTATCAAAAATATCTAAGGAATTTCGCTAATAACAATAGGTTCTTATTACATTGATAATTATAATTTAAAACTTTAACTATACAATATAAAGTAGTCGTAGATATAGAGTAACACGCAATGAGTAAAAATGCTTTAATTCAATGTTAGTCTTGTTGGTATTTATAAATACAATTAGGAGCTGTTTTAAATAATTTCAAAAGTAAAACTTTCAGTTTTTAAAATATTATCGTTTATTACCTCTTCTCCAAATCAAGGTAGTCATCTCAATTATATTCGTTTTATCATATTTACATATTATAAGATTATACAGATTGCAAATTTTTTTTTAATGAAAGTGACGAAACTTCCAACTTTATTATCTAGCTATCATATTTCATATAGTCAACACTTAATGGCATGTATATTGATTACCTATTTTTGATGGGGTTTTATTGTTTCAGGCTGATCACACACTTTTTCCCATACCTGAGTCCCTTAGTTTGGCAAGATGAATAATTTTCGTCGATATCATAATTATATTTTTTTTTCTAAGTACTAATCATTTTAATTAATTTTTATCAATTTAATTATTACTAACATTATATATTTACTTTCCTACCTAATAATACTGTCATACACTATAGTTTAATAAATAAACAAGTTTCTTCAGTGAACTTATTTTAATTATTACTACATTTTTCATTCATTAAATTTACGTAATCAATCATTGCAATAAATACTTCTTTTTTTACAAATTATGAAATACAGGGATACGAGTATCTTGAACTGGATTTAACTTCAAGGAGCGAGTGGGCTATAGTGCAAGACTTTTTGACCACAAAAAAAAGTTTATTACAGTCAAATTGTTCGAATCATACACCGAAAAATAGTGTTTAATTAATATATAATGTTGATGGTCTGAGACTAAATATTTCTTTTGAAGTATTTACAAAGTAAATATTTAATTACACCACATACGAAGTCTAAGAACTCAAAAGTAAAAAGCGTAAACCATGGAGAAAGACACACAGAAAATCGAAAGGGATTCTCTGCTTATAAAAACGTAGTAAGCTAAAAATAAAAATAAATTACAGCTGTACCAAGGTACAACGAAAACTTGCGAAACTATAGTTATTAAAATGTCTCTTTTGTACAGATAGAGGCCAGTTCTTCAAATAAAAAAAAAACACAAGGGTTTATATTTTTTATTTCAATTAATTATTAAATAGTAGATAAGGTTTATGAAAAAAAATATTAAAAAAATTGTTAGTTTAAATTTTAAATAGTTTGTCCACGTCTATATATGAACAGCTATTACCTATTTTAAAACCATAAAATCCTAGAAATTCCCATCGGTTATATGATATCGATGTTTTGTAAAAATAATATTTCTTACTTGGCTATACTAAAATATACCATATCCGTGATACATATAAATCAACAAACATTTGTATAGTTACCGATATATGTTAATAATCCGACAGAAAAAAATTCAAACCGAATACATATTATTCGTTTCTGACACACCAAGTATTTAACATTCCGAACATTTCGCTTATCAAGCAAATTCAGTCTTGTGACATAATTGTTATACATTTTCTACGTGTACCAAGTATATAAGTATTTGCGTTGCGCATATCATTATTAAAACTTTTTGAAAACAACTTGTAATTGATGAACGATATGGCTCAGTGGCGTACACACACGGGGGGGGGGTGTTCAAACCCCTCCCTTTAACTTTTTAAATATATGAATATCTATACGAAAATGGTTAAAATTGTACATAATTTATTTTCGTAACATATTTGTAGAAAAATAAAAATCAAAGAACCGTTACTACTGAAATTATAATTAAAATAACCCAAGAATATTATTCCACGAAGTATAAATACGATTTTATATTATTTTCTTGAAATTGTGTTTATGATTATTGATTACATGGACGGGTTACGGGAAGTTAATTTTAGATCACTAACAAATTACATTAATAACTGATAATATAATTATTATTTTGTCTTGCTTATACCATTGATTATAAATATTGATACTTGATTATAAATATTAGTATTTAATATTTATTATCAATGCTTAAACCTTATAAAGGTTATACCTTTGGGGCATGGGCAACGGGCTACGGGTACTTATTATACGACATTACATTTAGCCGTTTTGCCGTTATAATGTATTTTACTCTAGTAGCCTAGTATATACAGGGCCGGATTTAAGCATAGGCTATATCGGCTGTAGCCTATGGGCCCGCACCACAACAGGGCCCTCACCACACCATCATACAACTACAAAAAAAAAAAACTCCGTCTAAATATTTTTCATTATTTTTCAGTTTTCTAAAATTGGTGTTGTGTAATAAAATATACTTTATAGTGTGTAGACTGTAGTAATATTAATAAAGAGCGTTGAATACCTTTTTAACTACTCTGTGGTAATTGAATCTACACTTTAATATACTATATTTTAAATTTTATTATTTTCGGTCAAATAACTAGAAGTTAGAAAGTTGCAATACCCTCGATTTTGGATAGAAAATTATTTGAAATGTTTTAAAGATGGCTTAGTTTATCTATTTGTGTGTATGCTCTTTCTATTTTCTAAAAACTTTCTGGTAGGGCCAACACCACAATTGAGCTTAGAGGCCTACAAATTCTAAATCCGGCCTTGAGTCTATAGACCATAGTTCTATACCATTGTATTGTTATTTGTTAATAAATAATAATATTAAAAATGTCCAATAAACGGCAGTTGACGTAGGACAATTTCATGTCATCAACTTCTAAAAAGGCTACAAACACCAAAAGCAGTGAGTATTACTTAAATATTTAGTATATACATTTTTCAAACAAAAGTTTTTTTCTTGTTACCCATGGCATTCTTATTATTATTTTAATAAATCACGTTTCATATGAATACATGGAATAATAGATAGCTTCTAAAATAAATTATTTTATATAAATTCATCTACTAGACAATTAACAATATTAAACAATGGCAATTTTTATTATATAATTATATATTTGTATATACAGGACAGATTGAACGAGTTGACAATGTTGTCGGTGTACCGTGGTACATATAAGTATGTCATGAAGAGGTTATCGATGAGTTGACAAAAAGACCAAGAAAACTAGATCTTATACTATAAAAATTAAATGATGGTTTGATAAATATATATATGTGATTTTTAATATAACTCCCCCCCATTGAAAATATCTGTGTACGCCACTGATATGGCTAGCTGTGGTATTACCGGCCACCACCTGCAAGTGAAGGATTTGATATACACGGCTCATAAATGCTCGCTTTGTAAAAAACGGTATTTATTCCGCATAAGAAAAATGGTTAAATGCATCGATAAGTATAGAATATTTAATATGATGACCATACGGATAGTTTTTCGATATTCTCGTGGATGGCAGTTGTTGCCGGCTACGCAAGGAAAACTGAAGTTTTAACTAACATACGTTTTCATATTGCCTCGACAGCGTACAAGTGCGTGATGCACAGAAGATGTATTTCAGCTGCCAAGCGCCAAGCGCCGAGTAATGCTACGACCAGTGAAACCACGGTTCGCGTAACCGACTTGACCACCGTGCACCGGAGCCCGCGCCCGCCGGTGACCACGATCGACGATGCCGAATCAAAGGCTGCAGGTGACCGCGGTTCTGGGCCGATGCTAATAGTCGACTACACGTTGGTGCGGATAAACGGCAACGGCACACTGGACGTTACGATGAAGGTAGAGCTGAGACTCGGGGAAGAGCAGCACGTGGTGGTGGGATCGATGCAAGGAGTTGGCGAATGAAATGTGTTACGAGTTGTCGGGACAGACGGAGTTGTATCCTGCAAAAGATGAAAATGACGATGACGAGAAAAGTTTGTGGCGGAGGAATTACAGTAGAAGACATTCGTAGTAGAAGAATAATCCACGAACAAAAGCGGTTCCGGTGCGGGGGCTGGGGAGTCGGCTCGGCACGGCGGCTCCGGCGATCGCGTGGTTGCTCTCAGCAGCTGCCCAAAACACGACCAAGACCGCCGGTACGCGAACAGCGGTGGCCCCGAAATGAAGTCGTCCGAGTCACACCGCGACTTCCGACCACAAAGCGCTGTGACTGATGAACATAACGTCGTTACAGGCTGTACGCTCGGCACAATCGATCCGAATGTCCGCCGCGACCAGACAAGTCGCAACATTTTTTTTGCCGTTTTTTCGCTTGTTCGCGAGTTCATTACATAAGTTATTACTTTGCGGTGAACAATTAATAAATCAACAAATATTTGTATACTGTTTTCTGTTTTCTGTTTTTTTTTTTTTTTTTTGCGAAAATTGCATGTAATTTTAAATGTTGTACTTTAATAGTGTATGTGATCAGTTGAGTGAATTGTTTTCTTTTAAGTGAATCGCACTAGGACTCCGATCAGTCTTGTAAAGTAGTTTGAATTAAGTTAAAATTCACCTACGGGATGTATTGAATCATTTAAAACCTACATTGAATGAGTGAATGATTTTATTTACAGCTTCCAAGACAAAAAAAGTGATTCTCTACTGTTCTTAACTACATATGTGCAATTCATAATTTAGGACATTTACATAAATGTTTTTATTGTCAAAGGTTTATCCTGCATGACGTATTTTGTAAAAAATAATGAATTAATGTGTCTAATATATTATATTACCTATATAAATAAGCACAAATGTCTTTAAAATTTTTTAAATATTGAAATGTTTATAAATGTTAATAATATATGTTTAATAATTATAATGTAAATAATAACCATTATTGATGCTCATTGAAAAAATATTTGGGGTTATGAGTACAGATTTTCTGTACAAGTTATTTATCCGATTTTATATTATTAAAAACATTTATAAAAAAATTGAATACATAACTTTATGTAACTGATACTTATGTTCATATGAATTAATTATATAAGATGTATTTCAATGAAATTTGTATGATTTCGTATAATTTTAGTTATTTCTAAAATATATTATACGTATTTTAAAAGAAACGCTATAATAACCTGACATCAAAACGCCCCTACTCTTTTGCAAAATGGTTTATACCAAGATAGCGAAGCCACAATGACCACGTAACGCTGATTTGGCTACACCGAAATATCCTAAATTATGGTGAAGAATTATAGTCAAAATGCCAGTGTAGTGTATTTCTACATTTAAATATATTTGATTTTTATTATCGTATTGCAATTAAAAAAATAAAAATCTGATAAACGTAAAATTATTTCTGTTTAAGTGTTCTGTGTTCTAAAGAGATATTAAGTTTATATTATACTAATAGGTATTTGTTATAAGCCAATTAAAATAATAATGTCTAATATAATTTTTTAATTAATATAATATTATATGAAAGTAAAGCTTGTTACTATTTTAAAATAAATACTTTCTTTTAAATTATTTTTTTCGTTTTTATTTAATTAAATTTGCTATTTTAATATTTATAAACTGAAAGTGTGTACTTCATGATCATGTTATATATTATTTGTAGGTCTTAAATCGTAATTTGTAATTAAGTTAAAAATGTCTAAAGTTTTGGCTCTAAGAATTGTGTTTAAAATATAAAATCACGTGTGAAAAAATGATCTCATAAATTGGCCAAGGATGACGTATTATTTTTACTTATCGTATTTTGTCATTTTCTTAGTAAAATATGATTGACCAATCCTTCTAGTAACTATATTGTTTGTAATGTGTATTTTCTCAATTATTTACACAAGTTACAACAGATATTTTTTGATGTACTTTGAACAATATCTATATCTTATTAGCTGTACACGGTAGTATAGTATCGTGTTTGCGTTGTAAATCGTGATTAGTATAATCATCATATTTTGGTATGCGTTATACATTGTATAAGTACATGATGAGGGAAAATATTTACTACTTCCTACTAGTGTCGAATATCTGTCTTACAACATACCACACAATTTTATCGTAAGATAATATTGCCTAGGCCGAAAAAAATTGTCTTTCGATCCTGGTCGAAAAATGTTCACTATTAATTTATGAGTTAAAAAGTGTTATTGGTTTCGATTAGTCTCTTCGTAGACGTTCACATTGCCTGTAGAAGATTCATTGTGCTCCTTGTTATTTTTTTTTTTTTTTGGTCTTTCTTCCCTGGTTAAGTTTTAATTTTTTAATATTTCGCCGATTCATTTTCCGTAATTCTTGTCCAAATTTTCAAATTCAACAGCAATAATTCCAAACACTCTAATTTTCGGTAAGACAAAAAATGATTATTTTATACCTATAAGAAGTCGTAAATTTATTATTAATTATAATTAATTGATTGGATTTTTTCTATACCTATCGTATAGGTACAGCATTCCGTAAGCATGTATCTGTGGACATTTTGAGAATGGCCAATACGAAGCTGACTAATGACTACCTCTATTTTTCTTATATTATTTCTTCACAGTGTTATATTTTACTTTATTTCATGGAGTTTAGTATGTTGGAGGTTCCAACTTGCTTACTAGTTATGGTTTTTAGCATATGGTTTTAATTAATATTTTAATGTCGTTTTTGGAGATTAATGATTTTTAAATAATAAGAATAATTTTATTGATTTTTTTGATTTCTAGATCTGCCTTTTTCCTTAATATTTCTGTACCCCAGGATCCAACATATCTGAATATTGATATGATAATTTCGATTTCTTTCTAATGCATCAGGGGATATTTTTTCATCGTTGTTTTTTTGATTTTAGGCAACATAACTTTATGTGTGAAAATTAGGCAGACTGGATGTTTTTTTTTTTTAATGCAAACAACTCAGTATTAATGTTTAAGAAATGTTTAAGTGAATGGCAATATTTCGTTTTAATTCAGTTGACAAATTATCTAGTTAGTTTCGTCAAATGGAGAATGTAGATTTGGAATAAAATCTAGTTACACTAGTGAGTACTATTCATTAAGAGCTCAACGGTTCTTGATTAAACTCGAGTTATAATCGTATCTTATTTTGAGAGAAGGTACATTAACTAAATTTAGTATTTCGGTTATGGGACTTGATCTACAGGCTTCGAGCTTCAATCGAAAGACGTAAACGTAAAATGCGTTATGAAGAACATCGATTTTTTTTTAAGATGTATTTAATCAATAATTGTAAATTCATTAAATAAGTAATTGTAAATTGTAATTTTTAGTTGTCTCAAATAGAAAATTTTCTCCAGTTTTGCCAGTATGAAGGACTTATATATTTGAGTGTTTGAGTTTTGAAACCCCAGGATGTGAAGAAGAGAATTTTTATTATATTTATTCTTGGAGTAGTTGAACCAAAAACTATAAAAACCGTATTATTTATACTTATGCAGATTTTTGTTTTTATTTCTTTAAATCTTTTATTTGTCTTATTTGAACATAAAACTATATAACAAACAGAACTAGAATCTCAAATTAAAATAACAATATATATTGACAATAATATCACTTTATTACAAAGTTTAATTACAATCATATCATAATAATAGAGTAGTAATACTTTAAACAAAAAAGTGTCAGAAACTCATTAAGAATTGTTAAATTACATTTAAAATTGTATAGGTTTAAGATACATGATACATGAACAAATTTTTTATTTTGGATTTGAGTTTTATAACATTTTGAATTTATTCAATCTCTCAACTGTAAACATTTCGAAGTGGATACAAATATAATTCAGTTTAAAAAAAACTTAATAAGAATTCATCATAAGAATTATTAATAATGAAATTATATTTAACAGGAGATTTCCTTAACTTTATTTGTAATTTGACTTGAACTCAGATGAACTATTAATTACTAAGCACTTGTATGTTTACGTGGGTATTAAATATTATGTTAATAAATCTGTTACAGCTATGTCGACGTACTTGTTCCTTGCAATTTTTATTATCGGTGAGTGTTAATACCTTATTATATTGTTTTATTTATTATTCTCATGCAATCTAGGTATGTTTTACTACTAAGTAAAAAAAAATATTTTATACTAATATGTAACATAACTCTAGTTTCCACTTCACTTTTTTTATTTTACAAATAAGAAAAATTTATAACGAGCATTGTATTCATCTCCCGACCTTTTTTACCAAGTATAAAAAGCTCAATAATCTGAAATAACTCAACAAATATAAGCTATAATAAATATTACATCTAATTTTTTAAAAATCACGTTTTACCAATAATGAAATAAAATAAACTGAAAATATTTTGGAAATTATAATAAATAATAATAGTATTCGATGAAAATTGCATTTTCCAAGAATTAATATTTTTACTATAAAACAAAGTAACTAAGTATTAGATCTTTTAGTGAAAAATCATAATTTTCTTATTGCACAACTATGTAGTGTGATCGTTGACATTTAGTTCAAAAAACAACCTTTCAAGTTCAGTTTAGATTAAAATAGGTAATACAAAGAACTATCACTAATGTTGATCATTGAAGATGATTAGAAAAGCAAACAAATATCATATAGCTCCAATTAAAATCAAAAATAATTATTAAGGGATATTCAGGTATAAAATTTATTTATTATTTATTTATTTATCAATTTATTTTATCAATTTTTTAAAAATCAAGACATAGTTTAAATTACTTTTATATGACTCTTAGATATGCTCATAAGAGTACTTAATCAGTACTGTATGTACAGCAATGTAGATTCACTTAAGAATGAGGACAAGCATTTAGGTAATACTGTTTTTAAATACATGTTGGTATTCAAATATAATATGTATGTTAGTATTATTAGTTATTGAACAATGGTGGGATTTTCTCATGGACGATGATTATGGAGTTAAGTAACTTTGAAAGTTGTTAAGGCTAAAGTCATTTAGTTCAAGAATCACCGAGAAAAGTGACGACTACTCTGAATGATAAACGATTCTGTATAATAAAAACATTTACGACAGAGAAATCGTATCCTAGGTATTTCGGTTTAGCGAAATAACTAAAACTAGTTATACTTATGTTATGCTACTACCTATTTTAATAATGTTAAAAAAAAAACAGACGATAATCATATAATACAATACGCCTATAAACATAGAATGTTTACGATTCCAATTTTAATTTTAATCTTCTATATTTTTATAGTTGGAAAATATGATAAAATAGCATAACAAATTCATATCGCGTCCGAGGAAGATAAAACATATAGTAGGTATTAGGTTTTAGGAAGTAATTTATTTCCGCAAAAAATATCTTTTTGCCGAGTTATTTGTACATATCATATCAATTTATATAGCAACATTTTTCATTAACAGCTATATTATATTATCTTTTATTTTATATTTAATTTTCAAATTGGTAAAAAAAAAAATCAATTATCAGTTTAACATTATCTTCATTTTGGATAATAATTAGTAATAGACTTATAAACATCACGATCAAGCATACATTGATATCAATGTCCATACTAAGAATCTAAGAATTTTGGCTTATTTTTGTAATGGATATTAATTTATGATTTCCGACAATCAGTTCATTACTATTTAAATTAATTTTTTTTTAATATTTACATCCATTTCCTCTACCATCATACTAAAAATAAAAAAAACTGACATATTGAGAGACTTGTCGGCTTTATAGCAGTGGTTCTCAACCACGCACCCCCAAGTTGGGAAACACAGGCGTATCGTATACTCTCAATAAAATGTATGGAAATATCACTGAATAAAAGTGGTCGTTACAGCTATGTTGGTTAATATTATTCCTAAACAAAATGAATAGTAAAAATAGTTTTGGTAAAATTAAGAATCAAACTTATTTTTTCTATAATTATAAATAAATAATAACTCCTGGAAAAAAACGATACGTCATAAGTATACTTATATCATTATATTAATTATGGCCATTCCAGTAATAAATAGGACATAGGACCTAATTAATTTTTTTTTGTCGTTCTATATAAAGGGAATTTCATGATTCCAACTGAAACAGTTGAACTGCCTGAACTGGACCAAATCGATGACAATGAAATAATTCCAAAAGTGGTTGATAAAGTCGATACATGGAATTTAGATAAAGTCGATGATTTTGATAAATTCCAAAAAGTTATTACAGTCGATAAAGTTGATACAGTCGATAATGTTGATAAAGTCGATAATGTCGATAAAGTCGATGAAAAAAATAAAGAATTTTGTTCCGTTTTCCCTCCAAACGAATGTTTTGAAACTAGTATACCAGACGAATTAAAAAATAACGTGCAATTGTTTCAAGAACAATTTTGTCCTAAGTAAGTAACATAACGTCAACTGCACCCTATATTGTAGTGAATATATTAATAATATAAGAAGAATAATAGCTTGACTGTATTGTCTATATCGATTTTTTAAATCATCTGCAACACCAGTAATTTTATTTTAAATTTCAATAGGTACAATTTATGTATTATGAACGATTATTATTCCAACAATTCTACTTCCATTACTATGGTATTGTTTCACTTAATTTTGATGATATCCGTTATTTGACTTTTTTATTTACCATTATAATTTTTTTCAACTTAGGTAAATATTTTAATTAATCAAGCATAGAAGATAATTTATCGAAGAATAATTAACAATCTCTTTTTAGTTAAGTATGTAATATAAATAATGTTTATTTTTGAAAATTTTCTTTCGTACGACTAGTGATAAAATTTATCCTTAAACAAGCAACTGATAATTTCGAGAGCAATTCAGTAATGATTACAAGATGTGTATTGTCATAGTTCCAAGCTTGTAATTTTTTTTGTATTTTTTATTATAGCCGAGGATCCTTCCGATGTATGAAAGAGTTCACCAAACGTTGCTTGTTATCACGCCACCAAGCTTACTATGAATTCTTTGTCACAGTCTTGACTAGAAGTAATATGGTTCTGAATTATTCTCTATGTACCGACGGTCCTTACGATGAAGGTTGGTTTAAAATTTTTTTTTTTATTAAACATGATCCATTGATCCATATTGTCGGTCAATAATCATCGATTTACCGTAGTAATATATATTTTCCAATCGATTTAATTTTTTCTTCATACTAAACACAGGGCACTTAGATACCGCGTACTGCTTACGTACCATAAAACCGTTGTACCGTGACTCGTGTCACCGTATATTAAAGAATGAAAAAATCAACTTGACGACGTTAGAGTGAGTTTTAGTTATATTATTTTATGTATAGATAGTATCTATTAGATACATGCACTCTACGGTACGAAAATACGTACTGTCCCCATCGTTCACATACGAGAGTTACCGATCGATACTGATATTATTGACTGTAAACTGTTTATAATTTTGCAGACTATTTGCAGTATTGGAAAGCTATTTGTATTGTGTTAAGGAAATTGCAATGCCATGCCGTATGGACATCGTCCAGCAGTACACGAGCTTGATGAATATTACTTCTTATTTGGTTAGTGTTAATAAGTAACAGGTAATAAAGTATTGAATCGATCATATTTTATGACAGCACGTAAATGCTAAATAACCTTTGTTACTTTTATCAAGTTTTATATAGTACATCGAGAAGGGTTTTTTTTTAAAACTTGCCGATGTTTTTATTTTCTTTATTAAATAAAAGATGGTAAAAACACTTGGTAGATTCTTCTTATTTACACTAATGACATTAATTTATCATGAATTGTTTATACCAAAATACGGTGATGATAACTATACATATCTATAATATGTGTGTTTATATTGTTTTTAATATTAATGAAGATTATAAAAAACAAATCGAAATGTTTAAGGAACCACGACATAGATCTTGAAAACGGGTTTCCAATAATAACAACAGATTATAACCGCATTGGTTAAATGGTTAAGCACTGAGAACTTCAAATTTCAATTTAATATAATTTAATCGAAGTGGAATCAAGCATAATGAATCAACTTTCCCTTATTATTAAGTGTTATCCTTATTGGGATTTATAAACACAGCTGGTCATATAAAGAAACGGTTTTAAATAACCCCTAAAATAAAAATTTCTATTTTTAAGTTTATCATCTTTCAGTCTCTCCCAATCATATCAATTATACTGGTCTCATCATTATATACTTATGTCTTATTGTAAGATTGTACAGATTGAAAATGTCTCCATAATAAAAATAACCTTCGACAAAAATTTGGCTATAATATTCAGCATTTAATGTCATGTATATAGCTCATCTTTATGATGGGGTTTTATTGTTTCAGTTGGATGGCCACAAACTTCTTGCTTTACTCTAAAGAAATTACTAATGTGGCGTTGTGGCAGAATGAAGATTTTGAATGTCACAGCTTCTATAAGAACATTTTTCTCATACACTTATCATTTAAATTAATTTTATAATTGTGATCAATTTAACAATCATTTTCATTATATTTTTACTCGCATAATAATTCTTACTCTACAATGTTATAAATGAATACATTTTTTGAGTGTCCTCAATTTATTTTAATAAATATTGCATCTTTCGTCCATTAAGCTTGTGTAACAATATTGCTATGAATACCTATTACCTTTATTTTCAAAAATGTGTATATTCACTAATCAGAGTTATCTTGAACAGGATTTAGTAGTCAAGACTTCAAGAGGATAAGTGGACCGTAGTGTAAGAACTTCCATAATATTGTACATTTTGAACCACCACAAAAATCAATTCAATCAAATTACTCGAATTATACAATAATATATAGTGTATTAGTATTATAGTACTATAGTAGTATATAGTGTTGAAGCCAAATATTTCTTTCGTGGTCACCAAACACCTTATTCCGATTCTAGAATGATGTTTCTAAATAGCAACACTTTAAGTTTTAAATATTTGAAGACACTTTATGTAATTTACGGGATAAAAAACGTTATAATATAAGTTTACATACTTAGTTAACTATAAAGCAATAAAATATCAACAGATACCTATAATTTTTAATTAAAATGGATTATTGGAAAACATATATATATAATACACCAAGTCACAAATAGGATAGTTTTGTGACTAGTTAAGTCAGCAGACTTAAAAAAACTTTGATTCATCCCAATGCAACTTAACCGAGAAATTCAGTGTTCCCTAAATTGGTGAGCATACGGTGTATTATAAAAATATAAAATGTTATTCAATTACTATAACTATTGACTATTAACCAATATTGTTAGATAAAAATATTATAGTAAATTTCATGACATAGATATACCTTAAATAATTTTAATTATTTATAGATATCTAATAATAATTTAGTACAAATATACTGTAAATAATGTGTAAATTAAATAAATAAATAATAAGCATAACAATATTATGGCACGAATTTGCTTCATTATTCCATTGTACTATACATACTGGATTAATAATAACTTATTGATGGACTTTTTTCATAATTTAAATATTTTAAGCTTTTATAATTTTGAAGATTTTATCTCGATGCTTAAGACTTATCAAATAACAAATATTAATTTGTACTAGTGATATGAACAAATACATATTGCTGAACTAGGTGTTGGCTACAAGACTTCGTGTCTGAAAACCACAAATACTGTTTAAAGGTTGCTCATTTAATTTAAACGTAATTGTATCATACCATTCATACCTATAATGGCTATAACCTAAGGAACTAAATTAGATAATTGTACACAAAACAAGTACCAGAAAATTCTAATTGAGCAAATTTTATGAAAGCATAATAACAGACTAACAATAATTGCTTTTACAATAACAGTAATATCCATCGTCTGTTCATTAAAATTGTATGTACAATTTTCATTCTTGTCATCTTAAAGGTGACTTTGGGAATATATAAGGTGTCTATATTTTAATATTACAAGCGATGAGTGACTAGTGCTTTTTTATTATTTTAATTTTAAAAAGCTTTCTGTAAAAAAAAGAAAACTATTGTAGTTCAACAGCTCAACAATACGGTGGGTTATAAATGTCAATACAGTTTTCATGTAATTTTTGTGTAGATTTTAACTTTGGAATTAGACTAGGCCATGGCCTAGTTGGCTCGGGCCATAGACATAGTTATGCCTATAAATTATGATCATACTATCAAAGATTTTTAACACATAAGACATGTATTATACATTTTTATTTTTACATATTTTTTGTATATTTATTTATTTATATTTTAAATTTGATTTACATTTAAAATCATGTTTTTATGTTAAATGAATAACTTTTTTGTAATATTTTTAGCTATAGTTTAGATTATTTGAATTTAGAACGTTTAGATGTTGGAAAATATTTATACTTTATCAACATGAATACCGTAGTCTGTATTATACTACTTTCTAGCAACACATCGTTCTTCAACACATAACATACCTACATGCACCATAACACACACTTGATTATTTATAAAATTTAAAGATAAACTATTGTAATTCTATGCTAAAAGCTTATGGTTAACTTTTAGCATAGAATTACAAATGGTTCAGAATGCAGTCATGTGTCTTTGCGACGTTTGCGTTAACCGTGACGTTTGCTGGCCCAGAGGGTAGATGAGAGATGGTTATTGGCTATGCACATTGTAATTATTGCATAAAGACAGAGTCTAAGAAAGTGTTTGTGTATAAAATACCGAAAAAAAGGAATGCTATGAAAAAATTATTTATGAACTATATACATTAATACATTGTTTAGTCTGAAGTCTAGTGAAATTCTTTCAGATGCTTGACCTCGGGACATTACACGACAGCAATTTACTACAAATAACGAGTTGATTTTTTTGTAATATTATTAATCCATTGCTTGTCTATTATAATTGAGCGAATTTCATTCTAAGAAATTCACTCCGTTTCCCGGAGAAACAAAAATGTGTTCTCGGATTTAGTAATAGATTGATGGTCAAACCACCAGTCCATGATGGTCATCCTTAGTAAATACTGGCTATCGATTTTGAAGATAAACATATTATTCCTGTGGTTTTGATATTTTATGATATTGCTTCAGATGGTTGTTTTACCGCAGTTTACATTTTCAATCTAAGGTGATAACAGGATAAAAAAAAAAATACCATTTTTTAAAATGCATTTCTTCCCCGAATCGAACTCGATAGTATTCCGTAATGTACGCCAAAAGAGAACAATATCCTACAATACACAGCCGATATAGGTATTTTATGATCTTTCCGCGTTCTAATTATCGACCGTACGCTATATTAATAATTTTCGATTGTTGACCGTTTACCGCATCCGTTCCAAATTAAAATTATTATTATTAATTATTACATAATTATATTTTCGTGTTGGTATAACATTGTTGTGCACGAGCAAGGCAACACCATCAGGCAATTTCTTTAGCATCAATGCGAGTAGCTGCTGATGATAGGCGTACTTACATTTGGACTACTTTCACAATATTATATTTTATAATTATTGCCGTGATGATGTCATTACTATCACATTGGCGGCGTTGTTTTTTGGATGTTACCAACGACCTAAGCTTATGGTAAAACTTTTGTGAAATAATAATTAAAATTTTTAATCGGATAATTTCTTATCCTCGCGGTATTACATTATACATTTCGATTTTGGGAAAACATTTCCCTTGTATCTATCATACCGCACAATAAACACGTATAATATGATACAAATCGATTACAATTCACTTTAAAAACTCAAAACACCATTTTAATTGTTAGTTACCAACTTTAACGGCGACAGTCACCTCCTAAAGCGTCCGAACAAATAAGGATATTAAAATGATTTATTTTATCTCAATCAAACAATGTGGTTTATTGAAGAAAAACTGTGCGTACAGCTGATAAGGTTGTTTTTGACTTTTAAACACCGTTATACCCATTTTTCTCTGTATAATATTATATACTAAAATACTACCTACATTATTATTGGTATTTTATTTCTTCAGTGAAAATGTATAATAATTATAAAAATTTATTCGTCTTATTCAAACTTAAAGCTAACAAATAAATAGTGTTACTAATGTTACTATAGTATTATATATCTTTTTCACTTGAATATTAAACCGAGAAATTATATAGGGCAAAAATATCTTGCGAATTTATTGCTATCGACTTATTAAAAATATGTTGACTACAATATAATGAATTATTTTACGATAGTACACAAATATTATTTTTAGTAAGGAGTGGCCTACAGTTAAAAAGAGCAATCGGGATTGATACTTAAAAAGAACGGGTGGGCCTCGCTTTGCTGTACAGTTGGGGGTGGAGTGTACCTCGTTTATAGGATAGGTCATTATTACAATGGATTTATTAAATTTGAATGCAATAATATATATCATTGTATACGAATAACGATTCTGAACGGAGTTAATATGTTTGTCTAAAATGTGTGTATAATAATATAGTATTTTATATTTAAATTGAATTTTAACGCAATTTCGTAAAAATTTAAATTTAAAACAGTCATAAAATTTTTTCTTTTATGTCTGGTAGAAATTTTTTATATATTTTTAAAGGTAAGCTTATGGACAACCTAGTGTTAAAACTTTGAACCTTAAGTATAAGCAGAAAAAATTTTATGAATTTTCAACCACAAAATAACTTGCAAATTATCGCGATTTTAATATATTTTATACAAATTTGAACTTTATGGGCTTATAAAAAAAATTTGAGTGAAACCATCTCCGATATTTTTTAGTTACAATTAGTGTAACTTATATGTAATCCTTTAATACATTTTCAAGAGTTTTCGGACAGCCAAAAAAATTTTATAGATATTTAAAAAAAAAAACTTACAAAAATCGAAAATTTAAATTATCTATAAATAAGTCAAAATATGTCAAAATACTTTGAAAACTTAACCATGTATAGAGAACACCAATATAAAGATTTGGTGAAAATTTCAAG